>VXBC01009255.1:1006689-1192712 GCA_013399945.1 Ploceus nigricollis | reverse complement strand
GCCGCTCGGTTCCCTGCAGGAACGGCCTCCCGTGCGGGCACGGCGGCGCGGCCGCCTTTGCAGGCGCTGTCCTGCCCCACGCTAGAGAGCAGAGAGCCAAGTGCTGGACGTCTAACCCCAGAGGGAAGTTAGGAACAAGGATTTCCTTTGTGCGCAGTACGCAGGGTCAAATTTCCAGCGTCTTGCGATGGCTGGGATCGAATTTGCAAGTACCTGAAGGGTTGGATCCCTCGGCCCCGATTCCCAGAGGTACTTAGGCCTTTGACTCTTGTTTTGATTAGTGTGAGCTCCTAAGCAGCAGAGTCTGTGTCATAACCTTAATTCTTTAGACACAGAGCTCAGATAAAGGAATTCCGGAGTGCAGAACTTTCCTTCCGGTAAGTGTACAGTTGTAATTTATAGCTCACCTTACCGTGCTAAGGTCTTGCAGACAGCATTCTCTTGAAGGTATGAGCAGTTGTAAATGAAAACCTCAGTTTCTGGAGATGAAATACAACATGTTTAAGTTTACAATCATTTTATTTAAGTCTTAACAATCTTTGCAGAATGCTGTGTTAGTACCATAAAAAGAGAGTTGAGTGGAGCAGCAGCATTTAAGTTCACCCTAACACAGAGACAGTCACATAAAAGTAGCAGAATTGATGTGTGAGGCAGATGGTCTCAGTCTAAATTGCTGTCTTTCTTCTTCACCAGCCCCTTCAGATGCATCAGTGTCCTTCTTTGGCCCCTGTTGGTAACATGCTGCCAGGGAATTACTTCATGTGCCCCTTTCTTTTTGCTGGGAAACCATAATGAAAGGTGTGAGAGCTCCAGCTCCTTAGGCACAGTATCACTTCATGTGCCACACCGCAGCTGTTCAGTGAGGTTCAGGCATGGCAGGGTGTCAGCCTGCTGAGCCCTGTGTTATCTCCCTGAGGCCAGGGGTCCCAGCAGGTTGGCAGATGCAGGTAGAGCAGTCAGTCACTATTATTGTTTGACACATATATTAGCACTGCTACCCAGTTACTTGCTGATGACAGAAGTGACAGATTTTAGGAGATGTCAAGTCGGTCTTTAGAGAAGAGCTGTTCATCACAGGCCACGCTGTGTGGAAATGGGTGACCAAGAGGTATGAGAAGTAACATGGAGGCTATTAGGAAGGGGGGAGTTAAAGGCCCCTTTCTCCATTGAGAAAAGGTCTTTAATGTGTGGGACCAAGTGGAGTTAGGGGCAGTTTTAATACAGAGTTGAGAAAATTATGAAGAAAAACTGGTGCTAAGATTCAAGAAATTTTTTTTTTCATAAATAGAGTTTACATTAGAAGAATAGGCTTTAAATTTGCAGCCAGGCTATGCATGCCTTCAATGAAAACATGTGCTTATATATACTGTATATATATTAATATATGTTTAAAAACCAAACGGTGGGGAAAGGCTGATGGATAAGGATTGTAAAGTTTGCCATGACACTGTCTGTCTTGAAGTGGTGCATCACCTTCATGGTGTTAAAACATCTCCATGATAGAATACTTGGAATATCAAAAACTTTGTGGATGCATAGAGAGGACTGAGTAGCTTGCATGTGCATGATGTGCACATGCACATGCACTCTTTTTGTTAAAGAGGAAATAACTGTTTGGGGAAGTAACACAGGGTCCCATGTCTTGGTGTTCTAGGTCTGTGTAGGAAGAGTAGAGACATTAGGGCTGTATGACTGACTGCCCAACCTAGATGTTGACAATAACTGTCATATATTAAGGGAGTGTAGAGAAACTCCAAGAGTAGGAAATACGATTGTTAATGAGAGGCCTCAGTTGCCCCCATGTAGATTATGTCATGACCAACATGACATTTGCCCAGGTTCCAAAAACCCCTCCTCTCTGGGTGTAGCTTGTACAAATACACTGATGAAACAACTCTGGACAAGGTACTGGCCAGCAAGAATTAAGTTCAGAATTTTGCATTCAAAATCCCAGCCAGTTCTGACCAGTGGGTCATAATGTCCTTAAACTCAGTGTTGTTCCGGGAGCTGCAAAGGCAAGAGTTGTTGTGGCAGTGCTTACTCTTCCAAAGTAGTTCTTCATGTAGCGAGGAAAGAAATTAATCTAATGGTGAGAGGCAGCCAAAAGTGTAAAATAGTTGCAAGTGACATGTGATTCTTCAAAGACACTAATAGTAGAGGCTCAAAGCAATTGTATGTCATCTGTCAAAAATACCAAAAAAGCTGAACAGGCTGACAAGCAAAGTAAATCAGCTCAGTACAAGTAAAAAGACCTCTTTCAAATGTTAAGGTTTTGTCTTCAAATGGGAAAGGTGGAAAAGAACATTAAAAATGTGTCAAACACAATTAGATAAGCCAAAGAGTCATGCTGCTAAAGGCATGAGAACAATTAGAATATACTCTTTGAAGCTCATCAAACCCAGGAAGGTTGCTGATAAGTTATCCATGCGTAGAAGGAGTGCCCAAGGAAGATAAAGTCAGTGGAAGAGTGAAACAAATTCTCTGAGCCTTGCTTCACCAAGAAAGAGTTTAAGGATATTCTTTTGCAAGAGGCTTTTTATTTTTTTTAAGGAGTGAATGTGTCAGGGAGTTTTCCAAAGTGAAGTGTCTGTGAGAGAAAGTATGAGAACAAACCATTGGGACGGATGAAGTAGAAGTCAGGAGGTGATACTTGTTGCAGAGTTTTGAAACAACCTAAATGGAAAGTTGCTGATGTGTTGCCTCTTGTGTGTAACTCCTTGAGTAGGCCTGCTTTGGTGCTCCAGAAATGGGATGTGACAAATGAGGTGTCCTTTTTTCAGGGTTTCTGTGGAGACTCAGAACTCGAGGATGGGCATTTTTGTTTGGTTGTTTGGTTGCCAAGGGTTAGTGAATGGGACTAGTGAACATGGGTATAAATGTGAAACAGTTACAAAGACTAGGCCTGACTTTTGTTGCCAGGGAGTTGAGTGTCATGACTCTTCCAGCGTTCTCTAAAGGTATTGCTGAGCTGCTGTCTGGTTGATGCAGTCCTTACTAAAGCAGTCTCAGGGTGGGATCAGTTTGCTTTGGGCTGTGTAGTCATGGCCAGTTTGCTTAGTGAAAAGAGATTGTACCCCTCCCCCCAAGTCTGGCCCGGGCCTGTACCATTCAAGGGATGGAGGAAGGGATAGGTGGGAATGTGAAAAGTTTGCTGGTTGTATTAACTCATTTGGAGCATGAAAATCCCAAAGGCTGAACCACAAAGACTGCAGAAAAATCTTATTTTGAAAGTGTGGATGTAAGTTTGCAGATGAAGTTCAGTACGGACAAGTTTCAGTGTAATACGCATAGAAGGGATTGCAATCCAAATTTTCTGTACACAAAAATGAAGCATGAACTGACTTTCTACTCAGGAAAAAAATCATACAACTTGTATAATCCAATGAAAAGATAAGCTCTGTGCCAAGATGTGGCTAATAAAGACAGGACAGGTTAGGAATTATTAGGAAGGAGTTAAAAAAAGAAATAGGAAGCACCATCATGCCACTACAAATCCATGTTGCTCCCCATTCCTGATTCAGGAAGTAGTGAAATTTGCTGAGCTACAGAGGAGGATGTCAAAGATGATGAAGGGTAGGAAGGAGCTTTTGTGAAAGAGTAAGTAACTTGGATAAGAAGTGACTTGAGGGACCATGGGGATATTCTTTAAAATCATTAGTGTCATGAAGAAAGTGAAGAGGCAAGATAAACGAGACCCAAATAAAACAATTGGGAGGCAACATCAAAAAAACAGATGTTTGTCCTGCAATACGTAAATTGTGGTGTTCACAGCCACTGCGTGTATGTCAGGAGTTTACTCGGGTTCACAAGTGATTAGTCAGTCTTTTGGAGAGAAACTTGCTGTGCAGCTAAGCAGTCAGGACAGTTCAGTATCAAATTTTGGGCACTGACTGCTGACAGAGAATTACTGCAGATGATGATCAAGAATCATTGCTGAAAACTGCTAGTAGAAATTTCCACTGAGAAGCATAAGCTATAATCCATTTGCAGATAACAGAGAGAAGCAAGACCGTGTATTGCCCTTTGTTATGTGAAACTTGTAGCACAAGATTTTATCAAACTTCCAGGAAAAAAATAGCCTATGATGATCCTGTTTAATTTGGGCTTGCTACCCCAGCCCTTGTTAACCTGACACCAGTTACAGTCAGGTTAAGTGTATCCTGTATGCATTTAACATTGCATCATAGCGGTACCCCAGCAAAATTCCTCCGACATTTGCAGGATTAGAACCTCAGCTTGTATTTTGTGCATCATATATTAAAAGTCATGGTCCGTTTCTAGGTAAAGATACAAAACTAATCACGTGTTACTCTTGCTTATCTCTGTGTCTCATTTGTAAAGATTGCTCTTTTGAAACCTGATTCTTCAAAGGCCTGCAATGATTGTGATATTGAGGGCATAAACCGTGAGGCAGTGTTTACAGACGTTTTATTGTAGCTAGTGCTGCTACAAACTGTGATTAGTGCAAAACATTTTCTGGTTTGTCCTTTGAGATCTCAAGTGCAAAACAAAACAATAAGCTTAAAAGATTCTGGATACAGTGAAGGAGAGGAACAGATTTGTTAAGTTGCATATTCCTCATGTATGACTAGCATTATGCAAAATATCATTTGGTTTAATTAAATAAGTTCCTCTTGGGGTTTTTTGGTTTTGTTTTGGTTTCATTTTTTTCAGAAGTTTTATTGGAATGTATGAAGGTTCTTTTTTGTATTGACTATGTGTAAACTCTTGTGTTAAGATTAAAATAGCCATTAAAAAAAACTGAAATCAACAATTAACAGTTAGTGGAATGAATCCCTGATAACAGGTTAGAGTTTAATGTCAGCCTATGTGTATGTAAATATATATAGACAGATGTACATATCTACGTATCTATGTACATATGAATACTTAAAATTAAGATATTTTGTATATAGCATAAATAATACATTGTACAGCACATACTTCTTATTGATAAACTGTGGAAAGGTTTTAAAACTTGCTCTTAAAGTTAATGTTGGATATGTTTGCAATTTCTTGTAAGCTCATGTAAAATTTCTGGGTTTTGAATGACCTAGAGAAGAAAGAAAGCAGTGATAAGCAGTACAGTAATGCTTGATTTCTTAATTTGTAATATATTGCAAGCCCAGTTTTCTGTATGTCAGAAATCTTCTGACTCCTTTGTTCGCTTGGGAGCAGATTGCATTAAATCAAGTACAGCAGTCTTTAGGACAACATTTTATCTTGTTGCAGCTTGGACACACATCCAGGAGCAAATCTGCCTGCATGTGGCATATTGTTTCACCCCAGGTAGAGAATTTAAATTTTAACTCTTAATTATTTTAACGTTCAATTCTTGATATATAGGTTGCTATCTTTCAAGATAAGCTTGGAAGTAATAATTTTCATATTGCTGTCTATTGAAGAGTAGGGCAGATTGCTGTTTGATGGTTTTTCAGCTAACCTAGATAGGCTTGATTTGTAGCTTCCAGCATAGTTCTGGTGTTAGGAATGGCATTAAGGTGTGTCAAAACTGGTTAAATTTGTCCTTTGTTCTGAACTGCACGTGACAGTGGATGTTGTCCAACAATTTCCCTTTTGCTGTAAAATTATTTTAAGTACTTTTAAAAGACTTAGATACTTAAGATTAATACAGCACAAAAGAAGGAAGGGTTGCTTACGCATTTGGTTTTGAAAAGTGTGACCTGTGGTTAAGTTCTGGTTTTTTTATATGTATGGAGGGATATATGTGACTTGAAGGGTGCACAGAAGACAAAGCCTGTACTGTAATATTTCTATTGATATTGTATATTGCTTGACAGCATTCCAGGCAAGCCTCTTACAGCTTTATCTAAGCAAGATACTGCCCTTGTTGTTTAATAAATTAAGGTAGCAATAAATTTAGCTCTTTATGTGCATTTCATGCATATATGTGTAACACATTTGGTGTGTGATGTGAGCTTTTGTGTATTTGGTGTACTGGCTGCTCTTTAAAGGTGCTTTGTTGAATCCTGATTCAGGACTTTATATGCGACTGAGACATGAGTCAAGTGGAATATAGTGAAGTGTTGAATTTAATTGGATGAGGCATACAAATCTGTAAAATCAAAACTAAACAGCTCCACCCCAAAACACTTTCTAAAATTGTGACAGCATTTAAAAAAGTTTATCTAAAAGAAAAATAATTCTGCAATGGGAAAATGGGCAGGATAGGAGAGTAATGTTTTTAAATTACTGACAGCTTGCCTGCAGCATTTGAAATCCCAACAATGTTACATGAAAAAGATGAAAGCAAAACTTGAGGATAAAATTGAAACCAAATATAAACAAAAGTGAAACCGACTCCGTTGGTTTTCATTTCCCAGTTGGCAAAAATGAAATAAACACAGAGGAAAGAAGCATGAGAAGTTGAAAAATTAATTCAGTTTTACCATTTATTTAATGTTTCATCTAAATTAGACTGCTGCATGGCAGTACTCCCTTAGCAAACTACAAAATAGAGGGTAGGGGCTGCACTCCTGGTTTATCCAGGTACCACTTTTCACAGCCAGAGGTCTGGGCAAAGGCCTGCAATATGGGAAGTGGCGTCTTCTTCAGTCACAGAAGTGATGTTTTGAAATGCTGTGGCAAACACGTACACAGAGTACAGTGGAAGTGATGACACCCAGGATGATGAAAGGGAGTCAGTAATTCAGCTGGCTAGAGTGCTTGAGTTTTAGTCATGTTGTGGTTCGAGTTGCTAATAGAATTGGGTATAAAATACANTTTTTTTTTTTTTTTGGCATTCCACCTTTGGAGTCATCCACTTAGATCAGGGGTAGATCAATGGTAACCAAAAGATGTAATCCAGTATCAGCTTTGCTGATGGCATGAAATGACTGTAAATGGTTTCACTAAATTTCCACAGATCAGTCAGCAGCTAGAATGTACTTTGTGACACTGAGAACTACCTGGTGAATTAGTCAAAAGATGGACAAACGTTGGATGGCTGTGTAATCTCAAATACACTCATTTGAGATTTCATTTCTCCTTCTTCTATTTAGATTTGAGATTTCATTTTTCTTCTCCTATTTAGAGATGCATGCTCCTGGGCTGTATTGAAAAAAAAGGTTGGGTGTTGATGAGAAGCTTGAACAATCTCTTCTCCACTAAAGCTGTGCTGGGGTGAAATGAAAAGCTTTAATTCCAGAGGTCCATTGCATTCAAGGATATAAAAACTAAATTTTTTGGATGCCAGAACAATTCTGAGATTTGAGATTGACGAGAGAATCCAAAGAAGTCTAACTTTGTTAAGTTTAATAATATTTATGCAGCTTACATGAGAAATGAGGATGAGTTGAGTTGTCTCACTCTAGCTCAGTAGTATTTTAGGAAACTTCTGAGATAGAAATAGCTGCTGCAGATCACAAAGTGAGGCTAATTGCTGTTGGTCTGTGGTCAACACAAAAGCTTTAAATTAAAAGCATATTTTGTAACCAATCATACTAACTATTCATATCCTGTATGTCCTGTGGCACAGGAAAGAGTAGCATTTCTAGAAAAAGGAGCATTAGATCATATTTCAACAAGCATAAGTACAAGCATTTAATACTTAGTACACTTTGTGTGTGTACAAGAGAAAGATATTTCTGTCTTAAATTCTCCAGTGTCAAGCAATATCTCTGTAATAACTAATTCAATTTATTTTTTGTGCTCAACACATCTGTGTCTTTCATGGTGCTATTTTTGTAACTGTAAATAACTTCATGTGACAGACATGTTTCCAGCTCACAGTGGGTGATTCAGAGGATCCCAACCCCCAAGTCTGTGCCTGCCATTATCTGTCTGTAAAGAAAGTGTCTAAGTAATCATAAGAGTGTTTTTTACAAATTTGAAATAGTGTATACTTTTCTTGAATACGTTTTCTTAGAAGTAAAGGAAAAATTGCTTTGCTGAAAGGGCTGCTTTTGCTTCTCTCGGTGAGGTTAGGCAGAGGTAGTTTATGTCTTTTGCTGCTGGATCTGGGTGCTGTGCTAACAATCAGAACTTTGGGTAGCAAAGGTGTAGTTGTGGGTTAGCTATTAACTTCAGTGGTAGAAACTGCCCTTGCCCAGACAATAAAATGAAAGCTTTAAGCAAATATTAAATCACACTTTAGTGTAGTGTGCAAATAGTTCTTGCTGTGTGTTGCAGGACAGTATGTTATACAAACAAAGGTAGCTGTGGGAAACAAGCCCAGTCCAAGCAAGGTGGATTATATCAGGTGCAGGTCATGGCCAGTGAATGTGAAAACTCTTCCTTGAACACATTTCTCAGTGTTTGCTATCTGGAATAATTTTTTTCTGCATCCCTGTGCGCCTCTAAAATGTCATTGACTTCTTGCAATCCTGTCTGAGCCTCACAAGCCATCAGCGTGAGAACAATGAGCCTAAGCACTTTTCTTTTACAATGGCTCTTTTCTAATGTATAGCACCTTATAAAGCACTTACCCTGTACTTAGGCAAAGGAATGTTAGGTAGGACACTGAGATGAAGACTGCCCGGGCTCTAAACGGTTTTAGATTCCGATCTTGCCGGTATGTGCATGCATAATTTCCCACTATTTTCAGAGGGATCCATGTAGTAAAAGTGTTTGTTAAAAGCTTTAGGAATGTCTCCTGTAAACCTAGTCATGGAGCTCATGAGAATGCAGTGGTCTAACAGAATCATGCCGTTGAGTTGCATCAGTGAAGTGATTGTTTATAATGGTTTGAGCTTTAATAGCCTTCTAGTTTTCATCTTGCCGGAAAATTCTTTATGAATCAGGTGTCAAATGCTGAGTTTTCCTGGCAGCTTTAAAGAACACACAGAGTTTGGCTTCCATGGATTCCAAATGACACAGCTAAGCAGCAGCAGCAATTACGTGTGGGTATTCAGGAGTGGATTCGCATGTGAGTGCTTAATTCCAGAATAAAATTGATTATTTTGAGGGTAACTGCTCCCCAATGCAAGGAATTAATTACTCCCTGACAACCATGACAACAAATCTCTTGTTGTAAACAAGCCCCTCCCAAACTTGTCTGAGTGAAGTATGGGAAAGTCGCCACCTCTCTTTTAGGCAGCATTTGAGAGAAAAATATTTAGAAATCCCAGATACTGAGGACAAATCGTGGTCAGTAATCAGATGTAACACAAAGCTTAAGAAGAAAACAAATCAGATATTGGACTGATTATAAATAATCAATTTATGGCTACTTTTGAGACTCCTGGAGGAGGTGGCAAGGGATAGTGTCTCTTGTGTGTCAAGATGTATTGTCATCCTGATGCCACCAGAATCTGGCGTCTCCCGTCTTCACTCCCTGCAAGACTTGAGAAAAAAAGTGAAAGAAACCCCTAGGAAACAAAGTATTCTTTTAAAGCTGAAGCTAAAGCAATCATTTTGTATTGTCACCAGACTAGCAGACATCGATGCATGTGCAGATGAGCATTGTGGCAAGGATACTGTGGAAATGATCTTTAGCAATCTGTTAAAAGCCTGGCCCAAATTCCCAGCTGATGTAGGTTGCTGCAATGCCAGACAAGTGGATGTTCTCAGCCACAGACATTGTGTTCTTCAAGTGTGATAGTGTTCAACACAGGAGCCATCACAAGGGAAATTTCATTGTGGGTATTGAGAGGCTGAAGCCTTGCTTCATTATGGCTAAGTCCAGAAGCAAAAAAAATAGCAACCTTCTGGGTTTATTGTATTAAAATAAGATGGATTTTCTTCAGTGAACTTCTAGTCTGTAAATCCAAGGGCTAACTTTAATGAGGCCTGAGATCACTGCAAAATAACAACTCATGTCTTTGCTGCTGAGGGAGAATAAGCTCCGCATGAAACCAAAGGAAAGAGTCTGTTTTGATGTGTAATGTCTGAATCCCAGCCAGGGCATGTTAACACCCTTTGGGTGGAACAGAAATGCTATAGGGCTGATGAAACACACTCCATATACAGTATGAGATCTCACAGAACATTTTCCTGGGCGTGTTTAACGTGCAGTCTGTAATGCTGATTTCAGTACATGTTTAAGTTACTTTTGCCTTTGTTTTCTTTGGTTTTTGTTTTGTTTTGTTTTCAGGGAAAGTCGGGTTGGTTGGTTTTTTTGCCCTCTGTCACTTGAGGATAAAAGGGCTTTTCTTCATTCTACTTTGTGTATCCTTCTTGGATACAGCAGCAGGAGAGGAGCACATGCTGAATGCTTCCCTCCTTCTCTATCTGCCTTGCAATGAGATGGGCACAACCTGGACACTGCTTTGCAGGGCCTTGGAAGATTGAGTAGCTGTTGCTAGCATGAATCTGTCATGCAGCAGCTTGATTTCCCAGGTTTTTCTCCCCACAAATCTTTCCCCTTAGCAGCCATAGTCCTGTTGTAGCCCTGCCACATTTCATTTGGGAACCTAGGGAAGCAGGTGAAGTATTGCCTGGTGGTTGCCTGTACAGGTTCTTCTTCATGGCCAGGCCATGCCTTACACCACTCTGCCCAGGACCTGTGCTCTCCCATCCTGCCTGCTCTCCAATTCTTGGCTTTCTGGTCTTTCTTGATGAAGTTGCCTCCTTCCTGCAGGCACCGGAGTAAATAAGGTACCACCTTTCCTGGCTGCAGTGAACTCTTTCTTGGTGAAGGACAGGAAGGACATAGTCTTTTCTGCTGCCACCAAAACATTAGGAAAGAGCAGGAAAGATATTGCTGTTGCTACAATGTGGATCAAAGTGTTACAGCCAGCACAGGAGCTGGACAGGAGCTGGGTCTGTGGAGCAGACTGGCCATGGTGAATACTCTAACGGAGTTCACAGCAGGAGGTGCTTAGTGAGAAACAAATCTGCCAGAGTGATGTCTGCCCCATCTCTCCCTGTTCAACAGGGCATCACTGACTGAATAATGGTGAGGAAGAGGAGGCACCATTACATGCAATTAAAAGACCAGAGAGCCTAAGTTTTGCTTTCTAACTAGCTATGAGTCCAGAAAGTCTGTTACTGGTTTTTATGGGGTTTTTTTGCTTCGTATCTAAGTGAGGATTTCACTTTGAATCTGTAACCCTTATACCTCTAAGAATGGCAATGCCCACTTTTCCTCATTTACTATTTAATGAAGTGTTTCACTGTTGGTTCCAAAAAAATATATGGATATTTGCATAATTTGGGATTATCAGAAAGAAGGCATGTTCTGCAGCACCTGTGGTAAGATCCTCCTCCACCTCACGGCAGATAGGAAAGGTACCAGGCATAGGTCTTGTCTTCCCACAAACTGCAGGCAAGGGGAATTCAGGTGTCCACAGTCAAAGCAGCTGAGTAAAGTGCACTTCTGTTTTCCTTTCAGCATCAGTCTCACATTTCTGAAGTATTTCTGGGCAGATGAGTCTAACAGGTTTTTTTACCTGATAGAAGGCTCTATCCCTCTGATGAGTTTGACTTGAGAAAAGCAGGGCTTTTCTCAGAGTACAGATGGTGAAATCTTTGAAAGTGGTATTCACAGCAGAATAGCTGAAAAAGGTGATCATACTGCAAAATCCTATATGAAGGCAGAGTTCAGTCTGTGACCAAAGAGCAGAATTTTGCTCCAACTACTGTTCTTTAAAAAAAGATCATGTTTCCATGTATGCTGGAACAGTCTTGGCACAGACACAAATACAGAACCCAGTTCTCTGAATCCTAAATTTAGCATATGGTCTCATTTCAGCATATCTCTTTGGTCACACGGGATGATTGATGCATTTCTTAACTGCAGCAGCCTTAGTAAACATAGGGAATAGTTTAAAAGTTTATCAGCAAAGCACAAGTAAAGATAACTTCTCAGAAAAATAATATTGCCCATTCTGTATTTGCAGAGAAAAGACAAATTGATACCATGCAATATTCTGCACATATCCTCTGAGGAACAGATGTTTTTCCACAGCTTTGAGCAAAGGCTGTGACCTACTTCGCAAATGTGCCTCCAAGATCTTATCCCACCTTAACTTTTCACAACCATTAGTAATATTTCCATACACTGGCAAATCTTTTAACTAGGTACTTTGTGATAGGGAAAGAAGAACTGCTTTTCCAGAGGTTTTTTGTTTTGTTTTTTTTTTTTTGTTCCATAGGAATATACTTTTAAGAAAGTACCCACGGACACAGAGTAGCTTGTATTTTTGGGATAACCTTTGTGCCTTTTCAGTTATCCAGATGCTGCCAGAGTGAAACTGAAGGAAAGAGAACATCGTGTACTGCTCAGATGTAATGCCTGCCATGCCATTGCTTTCACTTTCTGTCTACAGCTGCTGTAATTCTAGTGAAGAGCTCTTCATTCTCAAAGGTTACACTTTCTGTATGGCAGGAGTGTTATCTCTGTGAAGGAAAAAACAAGTCAGACTTACTAGAATGTTCTTGCGGTGAGTAGGGAGGGATTACAAGCTCTTTATCAATCATTATGGAGTGAAAATATGTGTATATGCATATTGCAACCAGTTTATACCTTGTTGGGGAGTAGTCTTCACCATGTTCTTGAAGTTTCTCGTTGCAAAAAATAGGCTGACCTGACCACAGAACTAGCATGAATACTGCAGTAATTAAAGCTTCAAAGAAGATCAAAATATTCCCTCCATAAACTGTGGTGGCAGCCAATCCATGGGCCATGCTTCTTGTGCGGGAATAGCTCTTCACAGGCTCCCAGCGGCCTCCCCCTCTATGCAAATCCCAGTGAGTTGGGGCTGATGTCTTGCCCACTTGCCGCTGGTTTGGGAATAATTTTATTGATGTCTTCCTGCCCATTGATATATTTAAGCTCCCACCTCCGAAACAGCAAATGCCCCTGACTGTGGTCCTCTCTAATATTAAGACAGGTGGTAAAAATAGAACAAGAAAAGGGAAATTATATTCCTGGAGCTACCAGTCTTAATATATTAGTAGGAGGCATGATTGAAAATAGTGATTTTTGAAGACTGACTGTCTTACTAAGAATGCCTTACTAAGAATCATAGAGTGATATCCTAGCAGGTAGTCCTACTTACAGTGTCTAAATGAGCTCCTCTTTTCAGATAGGGCAGAAAAATGCTTTCTGAGGTCCCATCTGCAGTTGACTGTGTTTCTTGGTGATTACTCTTCTTTTCCTCCACCATGAGAAACCAGAAGAAAAAACAAACTGGAATTATTTTCAACATAATGCCAGAAGGACTTCAACTTTGGGTCTCTGGGAATATTAATCATTTTCCTGTGAAGACTGCTAAGTTCCTGGACTTCTTCAGAAAGCTAACTATGTGAAGAGTAGTGTTAGCATGCAGCAAAACTGGGATGGGACTGAAGGGTGATGGAGTGATGGAGTATAAGGTGCTTCTTTGCCACTGGTGGAGCTGGTGCTGCTCCTTCCTTCCTCCCAGCTGGCTCTGTTCCTCTCCCTGGCTCCATCCATGGTCTCTGCAGTGTGGAGGAAGATGGTGTCAAGTGACCCAAGGCAGGTATTAAGCCATTTTTCTCCTGGTTAACAAGAGCGTGAAGGTTCAGGCAGTCAAAAGTAACCAGGCTTCTGGAGAGGTTTCCTTAGGCCAGCAGATGGGTACCCACAGCTCAGGAGATCATGGTAGTGGTGAAGCCAGTGGGACCTGGATGCATTGGCAGCTCTGAAAATACTGTTAGACATGCACTTTCCCCGGGTACAAAAAATACCAACAGCTATATGTAGCGTCTTCTAGGTGTGAATGTGCAGGGGAAGTGCAACATTGAGGCTGACCAGGAGTGGGAGATAGGTGGGTAAGTGCTTCTAGTTTTACAGCCAGCTCCAGATTACAAATGTTGATGTCTTGTTGTCCTTAAAAGGATTGACTGTTTCTGCTTTTTTTTCTTTCAGCTGGTAAACACTGGAGAGAGGCTGACAAGAAACTTGGCATATCTGTTGTTTTGTAGGGCTCACCTTAGTTTCTGACTTTGTAGGTTTGTTTTATAATTGATATATTCTGATGCATGGTGAAGCTGGTGTGGTGTTAGGCAATGGCCCCATAAACTTTACATGCGTTTGCTGCCTATTTTGGAGCATTTCAAATGTCTTTACAAACTGGAATGATTCTTAAAGTCAGGTGATTTAATCTGTACTCACTGATGGACGGACTCCAGGTCCTCCCACCTGGAGCCAGTGGAATAAGACTTCAAGTGCACCCAGTAATGCCATTTATGGACACACAGGAGCTACTTTTAAGGCACTGCAGACACTGATATTTCTTTCTGCACAAATAAATCGTGCATTTGACAGCTCTGAATGGAGATACTGCACCTTCATTTCTCACAGGCAATTACTCGGTAGAGTTGACTTGGTATTTTCATCAAAAGGGTGTTGTTGACATGCAACTGACAAAAACCCTGCTACATTATAGCACCATTGTGGTCATTGCTGTCCTGAGGCAGACAGGTCTGGGAATGTCTTCTGAAGACATCCAGCTTTATTTTGAGCAGCGTGTGCTCTAAAAGGAGCATGGGGTGGGGGTTTTGTCTTGATGAGCAGAAGCACGGCTGTGCTTGCTCCTTTGTGAAGGACATAACTCCAGAAGATTCTCACTGTTCCCTTCAGCTGAACATCATTGTAGGATTATTTTTACCTGGGTTTGAATTTACTTTCAGATGAACAGGTCTTGGGAGCCACTCCTCTCTTCTCACAAGCCAAACTTCTCTCCTGATTACCTTGGATTAATTTGTCTTGGTGTGGGTGATGGATGGGAAGGTGTGTGCTGACAGCTGCAGTTGCTAATCCCAGAGGAATCCCAGGGTGCCAAAAAGGAGATGAGCACCTCTCTGCAGCATCTTCAGGGGAGCAGCTGGGGAAGCCCGCAGGGATGTGGGAGGGAAAAGACAGGTTGGCTCAACTCTGCCATGTTGGGCAAGACTGGCTTCCTTGTAGTAGTGATTGTTGGCAGCTTTCTCGTGTCCTGAGATGTATTGCTTTTGTACAAAGGCAGCTTCTGTTTCTTCCATGTTGCCTGTCCCAAGTGGGATTCATTGCCGCTGCTTTCAAGATGACTTTTTTGCCTTCTGTCTAAGTTGTTCATTCAGATGGGTTTGAAATTTGTCTTAGGGGCTCATTACCCAGAAGACAAGATGAGTCCAACTGCTAAATGGGAGCACTCATGTTGAGCATTGAACCTAATGCACAGTGTTTCCAGGAATTGTCAGTGCATGCATACTCAAAGATACATTACAAAGAAATGCATCTGTTGCAGATAATTGTTTCTTTCTTGTCAGACAAATAAAAATTTGCTCATGTTTTTAGTACATTGCCATCTGCATTTTTCAGCTTTGACTCAAACTGTAGTAGGGAAAGATGGTAGAGATCTCCTGTACACATTCTGCAACTTGGATGAGGATTGTTGCTGCCAAGGGGAGGGGGGTGCAATGGCATGGCTGGCTGTTTGCCACCAACTTGGGGACTAAAAAAGTTGAACTCACATCACCCTTGCCCAGAGAACAGCTTCCCTCTTACACAGAGAAGGGATGTGTACAAGGGCTTGTCTGCTGTTGGATTCCTGGGGTTGGCTGTTTTTTCATATCTGAAGTGAACCTGAAAGGGAGCTGAGCAATTGCAACCGTTTTCTGAGCTATTTTAGAAATTTGTAGTTTACTGCAAGAGGCTGCAGCTGAAGCACAAGTGACCAGCTCCACGCAGTAGTAAACAAAATACTAATATGTTTGCTAGGAGATTAGTGTGAGCATGGCTGCTGGTAAATTCTCTGAACACATCAAAGAACCTTATTGTTGCATTCAGATTTTAATTCCTTATTAGTTTCAAGGAAATACATGTCCTCAGAGCAATGAGAGGAAACTTTGAACGTTTTTCTTCCTCTTGTGCTGGGTGTGGGCTTGATACTGCCTAATTGTTAGTCTGTCCCATGCCTGTACTCCCATAGGAAGTGAGAACAAACCCATTTACATTTGTGCCATTGCTGTGTGCTTTCAAATTTTTCTTTCTCTTTTTTATTTTTAAGATCAAAGGTGACAGGAATAGTGGAGCAGAGAAGTTAAGAATGATGCAGAGAACACAGATGTGAAGAGCAAAAGAGAGAGGAAGGAGCTGAGCCCGGTGCAGAGGGGGCAAGGAGAAGCAGCAGCCTAAATGCAAGTACTTGAATGTGGAAATGATGGGTTCCAGGGTGCTTAACAGGCATTTAATGTGGTGCTTTAATCTGCATCTAGTGCCAGTTGGTTAATGTTTTTAAAATTTTCTGCCTCAGGTTCAAGACTTTGGACTCTTATGTCAATAATTTACAGCTCTAAACAGGGAAGTGGCATCGAGGACATGTGTGCGTGTGTGAGAGAGAGAGAGACAGAAAAAGAAGTCAGTTTGAGTCTTAACTGGATAATAAAAGGTGGCGTAGTGTAGTTGAGAGGTGTGTGAAGCACTCACTTCATAGCTGAACAGCATTGAAATGTAAAATAACAGCTAAAAAATCAGTGAGTAGATTGATCGGAGAAAGCTGGAGGGAGGGGGTCAAACTACTCAGCCAGAATCAAAGTGGTCTGCTAAATTGCTGTGATGTAAAATGTACTTTTATTAATTCTGGTCAAGTTCATGGGACTGAAACTGCCATTTGAAAGCCCTTTTGTTAGCAGAAGCATCATTTTAGCTAGTACAATGATGCCTCCTGCACGTGATATTTTTTCTTACGTATTTTTTTCTCGGCAAAAAAAGGTCTTCTGCAAATGCAGGTATGTGGACCAAAAAAAAGGTGTCTCCAAGAGTGTAAGTGTTTTTGTTTGTGACTTCTGGTATCCCACCTGTATCAGCAGACAAACTTTTGCTGATATCCTATGTCATCCTCAGATGAAGGTTTTCCTAATACAAGTGTACGAGAAGAATATTTTCTGCCAAAAAGAAGAATTTATCATCTCCATTGCTTTTAGAGGAGGCTCGCACACAGATCTAAAATAATGTTTATATTTACAATCATTCAGTGCCTGCAAAGCTTTAATAAGTGTACTGTGCAGAGGCGGAGGAGCTGCCTGGGAGTTCTGCCTGGCAAACAAGTAACCTTGTCCCTTGTTCCCTGCAGCTTCTTCCCAGGCGGGTGACAATGCCTGTCGAAAGGATGCGGATGCGGCCCTGGCTGGAAGAACAAATCAACTCTAACAGAATACCGGGGCTGAAATGGCTAAATAAGGTAAGGGGGAGTGTGCATTCGTGCACTGAAGGGGAACTTGATAGCAGTGGCTGAGGTCTGCATAGGTAAATCAGCTCATTCCTGGTTTTCAAAGGGGTGATGGGGGAGGAAGGGCAAAGCTGAATGCTTCCTGCTGAACCTGTTCCTCCGGTCTTGCCTGCCAGATCTGAAGCATCCTGCTTTGGCCTGGTGGATTCGTGGCTCATTTAAAAGCATTTTCCAACTCTTTGTTGTTGAAGTGAGTGTTTCTGGAGACTCTGCTTGGACTTTTTTTTTTAACCTGGGAACACATTGTTCAACAAGTAGCATCAGAGGGATGTGCTCAAAATACTCTCCTGAGGAGGAAGACTATGTTCTGTGTTAGACTGAGTTGAAGCAACGATCTGCTGTTTCAGACTTGTGTGACTTCTCTGACACTTCTCAGCTCAGGAGAAAATAGGGTGACTTTTCCCCTGCCAGACTCAAACCTAATATCCCTGGTCCTGAGCTCTTACTAAGTGCTCAAGACACTTTGAGAGCGCAATCATGAGCTCAAAAATGTCAGTGCCCAATTTGAATTTATTTTGTTTGGTTGAGTAAAATCTAGGAATGTATTTGAGACTTTGAATAGTAATGAATTGTGGAAATGTTGCATGCTTTTTGCACTCTGCAGGAGAGTAATTCACCACACTGAAAAGCATGAAGCTGTTTTTGCTACAGAGGCTACTTTATTATCAGAATGGGTGGAAATGCACAAAACCAGGGGCAGAAACATAGGAACTGCCTGTCTGGTCAAGTCACTAAGCCAAGTAGTCTGATATCCTCCCTATAGCAGTAGTAGTTGTGGTACTCAGGTGCTCATTTTTAGAGTTGAAGAATGGCAATTGAAATTACTACCTTTCCTTTCAGCTTTCAAAGCTAGAAATGCTCATGACTATGAAATTATCAGGAGCGCTTTAAATTTCGTCTATGAATCTTGTTTCTCAGTAACTTCCTGCATCAGTGACTCTCATGCTGTGGCTGGGTAAATAAATATTGCTTTATCCATTCCCTAGTTAGCTGTACTGTGAATTTGAGTAGGTCCTTGTTCTTGCATAATGGGGTCACAGCTGAAGAGGAGACCGGTTTTTACTGTTGTCTTTAATTTGAGTCCCATTTCAGGTCCTTCACCTTGAATATCTCTATTTTGGTGTTAGGTTTCCTACTGACAATCTGTGTCTGCTGTCATTTGCTGGGCATACCTGCCTAATCCTGAAATAATTTCTCTGCCTTGAAGTTTATTAAACTCTGATTCCCCACTTCTACCGTCTGATTTGGCATCAGCCTGGATTGCCTTTGTTATGCTCAACAAGAAAATTGCACTCCTGAGCATTTCTGTGTAAAAATGTTTGCACATTCATTCCAACAATAGATTTTTAAACCAAAAATATTTCTATTTTTACTGCAAATCATGAGCATAAACACAGCCATGCATGGAATCAATGAAGTGTCATGTGTATCACAGCCTGTTCTATACCCACAGAATCAATTTTATAGGCTGTAGTGTTTTAATCCTTGGTAAAGGATAGTTCACAGTTTAGATAAGAAGGTGTGTCAGATTATCAAGGGAATAAAACTCATGCGTGTGCACAGCTTTTAAGGAAATAAGGTTTAAATATGAAAGAAATGATTACCATTCTGGGTTGTCATTGGCTGTCTGTTCTTGGGGGCTTTTTCCGAACTGAAGAAAGAATTAAATCTCTCTCAGTTAGAAATGACAAATCAGGTACAGGTGACGCATAATTCTTTCCCCTACTGTCAGTTCATCATTATACCTCCAGAACAAACCCCTTCTTATAGGGCTTAAAGCATAAATACTTGTGTACCTCTTTGGTGAAAATGTTACCCTTCTGAGTGGCATGAAGGAGGAAGGGAATTTCTTTACCTTCCCAGAGAGACAAAACTGGGAGGTGTTAATGAAACAACATAGTTCAGCAGAAGGGATGTCAGGAGCGGGAGTATGAGCGGTCAGTGTTCCTCATGGATCTGGAAAGGAAACATTCTGAGCTGTAACAGAGAGGCAGCCTACTGCTTTGATGGATGCTTGGAGTATTATCTTGGAGATGGATGCTACTGTTTAAGATTTGTCCTGACTTTGTAGCTAGTATATGGTCTCATGCACAAGCACTTGCTCTAAGCAGTTTGCGGTGCCAGAATTCCCAGTGATCACAGAATATTCTGAGCTGGAAGGGGCCCATGAGGATCCTCAAGTCTAACTCTTAAGTGAATGGCCTGTGCAGGGATTGAAACTACAACCTTGGCATTAGTAGCACCATGCTGCTGTAACCAGCTGAGGTTTGATCTACTTTCCTTTTCATGCCTATTTCTAAGAATGTCACAGCTTTTCCCTTTTGGTATTCCCACTGAGTTTGGTAGCAATTCCTGTTACAGTGCAAAATTTTTGTGGGTTGTGTTTTTGACTTTAGGTGAGGCTAATTTTTTAACAGAAACATGAGATTCCTACACAAAAGTCCAGTGATGGAATGCTGGATCGGTCAGCACATGGTTTTCCAAGTCTGAGAGAAAGCACTGATGGCCCCTTCCTGTTAAGGTCATTATTAGGCAGCACTGGCTGAAGAAGAATATAGGTAATGTTTGATAATGTGTGAAATAAAGAAATATTATTTAAATAGAAAGTGTCCAGGTAAACTAGAGCAGAGCACTCAACTACATGGTATTGATGTAATCAGCTGTCTTTGCAGGATTTCAGGGAAGATTAGATATTTCGTAGTTGATGAGAAAATCTGTAGTTTCTGTATAGGAGTGTAAACTTATATATGTATTATAAAATTATAATACACATAGCTTCTGTGATTTTGTTATTTATGTTATAATTTGGTCTAATTCCTGTGCTTCAAGACATCTGGGATTGGAAAGAACTTTCTGTAATGAACAGAAGCACTGTAATGACCACTTAGACTGCTGTTGCATGTCCTTGCAGCTTCTTTTGAAGCAGTGAGTACAGTTGGTGATGACAGGATGCTATGTCTGGAGTCTTGTTCAGTCTGCTAGGTTTTGAATTATCATATGGTCTATTTTAATCTGGTCTATTCTTAAAGTTCTTGTTGATAGAAACTGTTTTCTATTGAAGTGATGATTTTTTTCCCCATACTTATTACAGTCTATGAAAGAGTAAAGGCAGGGAAGCTTATTCTAAGTCTGACGAATACAGTAGTGTTGTGGACCACAAATAGTGGCTTTGAGGCTTTCTTTTGACTGCTTTGAGTTGGGGAAAGAAGTATCTCTGTTGATTATTTACTTATATGTAGAGGGAAGAGTAAAGAGGCAAAGACACGTGACAGAAGTGATAGAACTATATTAAGAGGAATATTGAGTGTGAGGACTTGAGGGGAATGAGAAACATGTTAAATCGTTGCTTGCACCAAATTAAAGATGAAGCCAAGCAAGAAGGGAGGAATGCAATTCTGAACAAGCAAATATGACAGAAAGGATTAAAGAGAAGTTGAAGGACAAAATGCAGGTTCAGAAGAAGAAAAGATCACATGGGAAGGAAGGGAAATAAACCTAGCCTTGGCATGAGTGAAATATTAACCAGACAGTCAGGGAAGAAAAGTGGTTGTTGGGGAAAGGGGAAAGGGTGAGTGAAGGATTCATCTCACCCAGCCAGATATCTACAATGCAGTCATTCAAATGAGAGCTGCCTCTCTAGAGTTGTGTGTAGTCAGTAGAGAGAAATAGGCTCTTTTAGGGTGAAATTCAGGCAGCATAGCTCAGGTGGCTGCTGCAGGAGGAGGATGCATTTTGCCGTGGAAGTACTTTTCTCTTCATAGACTGATAATTGGATCTGAACCTGCAGTGACAGAGTTTATAGTGCGATATGTCTGCATGTGAAGCCAGATAAGTATTCTTCCCAATAGAGGAGAAAAAACAAGTGTTGTGGAACAAGCTCAATTTGTATGGCTTTGCAGAAAACAGCATGAAGAGTTCTGAAGCAGCCCTCTAGGTCAGGACAAAGGAATTCATTACTGTGTTGTATGACATAAAAGCACATCTGATCCAGCATCCTTCTGGCCCAGTATCCTATGTGCTAAGTGCTTGTGGAAGAAGTGTAGGAAACGTTATTCAGGCTCTGAAAGTCATTGGGCCCCCAGAGCTGGAGCTACGTTCTAAAACTATCATCTTTAATAGTTGACATGATCTTCCATGATCCCTTGGGGAATCAGTTTATGCTGACACCGTGTAAGGCATGCCCTGATTTAGCTGTGTGTTAAAAAACCAAATTTTTTAAAAACCTTCCTTTGCATTTCTTTAAGCGCACTTTTCTTTGGTCTAAAGTTTCTGAACTAAAATGTGTTTAGGTATCTTCAATGCACTTCTTCACATGAGTGTCTGGTTTTTTTATCCCCACTGGAGAGGTGTCTACTGCTGATATATTCTTTTGCTTGCCATACAAATTTGCAAGATCTCTTTTCTTCACCATGCTAGTATTTACTGGCTGAATTCTACATCCCTTGATTTTGCTCTGTTCCTGTGGTTGTTTAGTTTCAGATATATTTTTGCTAATCATAAAAGTGTCTGTGCTGACAAAACAACGCTTTGTGTGAAAGCTTAGAAATGTGTAGTACTGCATGTTTTTTCCATGTGTCAGCTCGGAAAGCTGCCAGGCTCATCTTCCATGAAGTGGCTTCTGAGTATTTCATACACTTGGACTATGTTCTGCTTTGGTGATGCCAGTGGATATTTTCCTGTTGATTTCAGTGACAGTGACACTGGGCTAGAAGGGAGCAAAACACTTGGAGATGCTGAAACTGTGCTTATAAATTAGTTACTTAAAATCATCAGAAGATTATTCAAGTCTATCAGTGTTGGCATTTCCTGTTTGTTTTCCCTTCCAGGAGAAGAAGATTTTTCAGATTCCCTGGATGCATGCCGCAAGACATGGTTGGGATGTTGAAAAAGATGCTCCCTTATTTAGAAACTGGGCAATTCACACAGGTATTGGAACTCTCTTTTTGCAGGACAGATTTTCACATTGTTTTCCCTTTTAAAGTTACATTTTCCTTCTTTCTTGTCTTTGCTTTTACTAATACAGAGAGTGAACTTAAGTTTCCAGATTTGTGGGAGGCTAAGTGTTTTTTCAAGGCCTATGATACTCTCCAGCTTAATTGAAGTGCCATAATTCATTTGCATTGAGGAACACAGTAAAACATAATTGATTTAAATGTTAGCAATTGGGTTCAAAACTGTCAGGAGTAGAGCACAGTCAGCACTTTGTAGACATAGGCCCTTAGGCTTTTTATGCCTTTCTATGGATTTGAGCCAGACATAATAAAGGTAAATGCTGTGCAAGCTTTTCCATGTTGTTATGGAGTCACATCAAGTGCCCTGGGTCTTTCTTGAGCACAAACCATTCATCATGGTTCATCATGCATTCTAGAAATGTGCATGAGAATGAGATCACAGCACTCTCTTGCAACCTCAGCTATTGTTAGAATGCTTGTCGTGGGAACCATAGGCTGATACCTTGAAGCTAACCTACGCTGTTATTAATTTGCCTTGAATCTTCAAACACATGTCATATGTGCCTAACTTTTCTTTTCTTGCTCAGGAAAGTACCAGTCAGGAGTAGATAAACCTGATCCAAAGACATGGAAGGCAAACTTCCGTTGCGCTATGAACTCCCTGCCTGACATAGAAGAAGTGAAGGACAAAAGTATAAAGAAAGGAAACAATGCCTTCAGGGTGTACCGGATGCTGCCCTTATCTGAAAGACCTTCCAAAAAAGGTAGAGGGGAGAGCTTGTCAACATGAAATGCTGTTGAGGGCATTGTGTTGAGAAAAACACCACTGCAGGTAGCTCAGGATGCCACAAGCCACCAATGCAAGCTGCACATGGTGCCCTGGCTGGCTGGGAAGTGACTGGAACTTAGGAACATCTGTATGAAAAATGGGCTGCATTCAGAAGAGAGGATCAATGAGATGTGATACCCCCAAGCTGTTGATATTTGTCTGTTAAAGCTGATGGAGTTGTGTTCAGAATCTAGTCCCAGGTCTCTTTCAGTCAAGGAATATGATTAGGAGGTATTAAAGCTCAACACATTTAACTCAGTAAGGGGTCATTCAGAATATGGTGGCAGACATTTTGGTATCTTTTTTCAAGCAAGGGTACAGTTAAACTGGCTCTGTCTTGAGCTGAGTGAGAGCAGTACACTCACTCAGAACATTAAACCACAAAACCACATTGTTAGTTACAAAGACCATGAAAAACCACCCCACAGAGCACGATAATGGTGAAATGGGAAAGGGTCTGAATCCCCAAATTTAGGAATTAAATCTCCTGCCTGACAGGAGAAGACCTAACCACCAGGTCAATCTCATGAGTATTTGGTTTCTTTCAAAGTAGAAACATTGCTTTATTTAGGGCTCATTAGCTTTCATATGGCTTCCTGGTTTATGCAGTAGAGCAATGGTTTCCTTAGTCCTCTGGTATCCTGTGTTGTCTAGAATTTTGGATGAAAAGATAACCTGCAAACCAAACACACGGTGTTCCTCTAACACCTGTAGCTACAGTTTGCTACTTTCTTAGATTGAGAAGTGAAAGGCAGATTTTCAGTTTAAGGTCAGTGTGACTGGAAATTATGAACCATGATATTTTTGAGGCAGAATCATACTATGAAAGGGAGATCAATGTGCAACAGGTAGAACATTTATTTTGAAACTGTTTCCAGTGTCTTGTCAATAGTGTATTTTGTTTAGGCCCATTACCCTGGACCATAACATGTCTCTTGGTAGTAGATTCGTGTAGGAGCTACAAAAGTTCATCTTTAAAGCTGAGATTCTGGGAACAGGGTCTGTGGCAGGAGAAGATTCTGCAGAAAGTCCAGTTACTGTAAACCCTGACATAGTTTGGGCCTCATATGTATTTTCACATGCCCTTTTTTTGTGTCATGTGGCTAAACGTGTGGGAGCAAAACAATCTGGCTGCAGACGTTTCTAATTTTCTGTGGTATCATATAGTAGAGATGAGAAAAGCTCCTGGGACATGTCTGTGCTAACACTGGGGCAGAGCTGAGCTTGCACCAGCAAGTCTGAGCTTCTACATCAGGTCAGAGCAGGGGCAGCAGCCCTGGGGTCTGCCAAGATGCATGACATTTTGTGAGGGTCACATGCAGTATGGTTTTCAGGATTCCCAAGTTCTGCATGATTGCATAAACCGCTTTTGCATGAATTGTAATATGTATTTCCCTACCAGGTTGCAACTATTTACAAAAATATTGGTTGAAGTTTATTGTGATCTTTTTTCACATTAAATCAATTAACAATATCTCTTTTTCTGTAGCTACAGAGAAAACATCAGAAATGTGATGAGGCATATATCTTGATTTTTCTTCCCTTTAAGAATATTTTTGTCCCCCTTTCTTTTTTTTTAACAGGCCTTGCTTTTTAATTTGTCATTCTTCCATATTTTCACTTTGATTTTTTGACTGCAGTTGCTTTCCTTGGTCCCGTAGTGGTTCTCTTTTGTAGCCTTTTAAAAAAGAAGCACAAAGCCAGAGCATTCAAGGTGAATTTTTTGCTGCCCAGGCCTTAAGGGAAGGGTAAAATTAAGGAAAATGTGTTCTCCCTTTACTAGGAAGTCCTGCCATTTTGAGGCTTGTTTTGGGGCTATTTGTTGGTGAATACAGAAAGTGTGAAAGATAACTCATGGCACACAGGACTTTATGAAATCTTCCTTCTGTTGTTGCAGGAAAAAAGACGAAATCTGAGAAGGATGACAAATTCAAACAAATTAAGGTAAGAAGTGTCTGTTTAATGGTGCAAGAGCTTGTGAATACAATCTGTTGCAAATTTTTTTTAACAGCCCCAACAGTATATTGTGGTGGGTACTCGCAAATGCTTGTGGTTTGGTTGAGTAACTACAGTTCCCTGGGATGTTTGAGGTTGTTTTTTTTTTTTTTTTGAAATGTGAAGGCTGTTAAAGCCATGACTTACATCATCAATGGACACAGCCCTTGTGTTACAATGCCTGGAGGTTGGAAAACTGGCAGTCTCAGCAATACATTTGCCATTTGTTTGTCTCTGTAAGGAGAAATACAGTAATTAGGGAAGGAATGCTTCTGAACAATAGAGCTACCTTTTGGAGCAATTAATTTCTGTGTGTAAAGCACTGGAAATTCATTTTCATTTAGGCAAGGGTCAGAGCTGCACCTTGTGCTCATGTTTTGTCAGTTAGAAGGCCTCAGCTGTAAAGCTCTTCAGCTGCAGCCTGAGATTTCTGCTTGTTCAGAGCGTGGGCCCAGACTGATGTCTGCTGTCCCTGCGAGGCATGGTGCTTCCTAGCTTTCACACCTCTGCCAAGAGCCTCTCTGAGGTGGTCAGTATTACACACCAGTAGGAGCTAGTCCACCTTCATTTTTTTTTAACAAAAAACCAAATCTCAGAGATTTCAGACTCTCAGCTTTCAGTAAAATTGGTGTCCGTGGGCTGTGTGTAGCAACTGTGTCTACAGTGCAAGGGCAGATTGGTCCCCTGCTGCGCACTTGTGAAGGGCTGTGCGACCCACACCTGGGTTCAGGCTCTGCAGCCTCTGGCCAGGAGATTCTCTGGGCCAGGTAAACCCAGGAATGTGGGAAAAAGTCCTCCACTGAAACCGTTTGGAAAGCGGGTGCTGCCACAGAAGTTGTGACTTGTGCAGTTACACATCAGAATGCTGTGACTTTTAAATTGTCTTAAAAGAACCACTTTGTAACTATCCTGTGTGGCTCATACAGCCACGTGTGCTTGTTATCAAGTGACTCTGATGGTAGCTGATGTTCAGAGGGAGCCAGTGAAACTGCTTAGGTCAGAGCAGAGCTGTGTGCCAGCACATACACTACCTACCAGTGATAGCTCCTGTTAGTTCTTGTGGCTCTGAGCTGGGGCCAGGTAGTATTCTTGTCTGTTCCCCCATTGTGACAGATGTGTGCAGTGGCTAGCCTGGATTTGAAGAGGTGCTCTTCCCATACTCAGCCACTCTTAGGCTGAACTGTTGAATGTTGAAGGCTGTAGTAGTGAAGAAGGGTAGTAGGTGAATTAAAGAAAATGCACGTTTCTGAGCATGAAAGCTTCTTACAATTGCTTTGCTTGGTGATGAGAATTCCTGAGATCCAAGTTGCGTGTTTTGAATTGAATGCCTTACAGTTACTCTGAAAAATGTCTTTTAGTGGAGCCCAGTGGGAGGCTACTCCACAATTTGCCTGGTAATTGCAATGGGGTGATAGCAACAGAGGGAGAATCTGAGCACAGATCTGCAAAGGGACTTCAGCATAGCAAGAGCCTTGCAGTGAGCTTCCCATTGTTGCCACTGCTGGACCCTGTGGGCACCCACAGCAATTGCTGGTGGGCTGAACTTGAGCACAGTGCTCAGGGCAGTCGCTGCTTGTCCCTGTGCATGTGAGAGTCTTGGACCTTACCAAATCCCTGCTCCACCTTAGCAAAGGTGCAAGCGAGTCTCCCACCCCACAGGTAGGTCTCCTATCACTGGGCTTTTGGGCAAACAGAGTCTGTTATTACAATTCATTAAATTAATTCAAAAATGAATTCTCAGTAATGGGAAGAAAACAGAAATGTCAGAGCAGCTCAGATAAAATCAGTCCCTTTTGAAACAAAGGACTGAACTGAGGTTTAATTTCTACCTTATCCTAGATGTATCCTTTAGACCATGCAGCTCCACATTGAGAGATATTTTTAAAATCCTAGTGACAGCTTTCTCTATGCATTTAGCTTAGGCTAGACATCTGAACACTGAAAATTTAGGTGATTTAACACCAACTGTGCCAGTATCCCAGTCTCTTTGTGGATCTGGCACCATCACCTGAGTTCTAAGATGCATATTTGTTTCTGAAGCTTGAAAGGGGCTACTAAATAAACTTCTCTGTAATGAATCCTCAGTAAAGTTGAGCAAGTGCTGCATGCACAGTGTTTCCATGGGGGCTGCTGTGTTTGCTGTGAATTAAAGCAAACAGCACCAGATACTCAGGGCTCCAGTGTGCAGCCCTAACCTATCTCTGCAGTTGTGACCCTCAGTGGATCAATAGCAGCTAATTTTATCTTTTTAAGCTCTCCAAGTCTTTGACCTATGGACCAGCACAACCGGTGCATCTCATCAAAGACTTAGTTGCCAGTAACACTTAACTCTCCACCCTTCTGATGTGCGAGGAGTGTTGCGAGAGGGTGCATGTTTGCCTTGCTTTAGTGTCTGGGAAGGTGCTTGTGTTGAAGTGACAATTCTTTTTGAGTAGATCACAATCACAGCATGTGACATCCAGAAAAAACCTATCACAGTGCCCCCAGTATTTTGTCCCAAAGATAACAGTTCAGCAGTACTGGGATGGGCTGGCACTGCAGGTCCTGAGGCTTACCTTTGCCCTGCCTTTGATGAAGTGCTTTAGAGCAGTGAAAATGAGCATGGCATGGACAGCTCTGCACCTCTCTGTGGGTGTCTCCAGCTCAGAAAGCAGGGGACAACTTGCAGCCTTGCAGGGCTGGTAGAGTAAGAACGGAAGACTTTAGACATTGTAACCAATAAACCTGTGAGAGAGTCGATACCGGAGAGGAAGTTGCACGTGTCAAATAATCCTTTTAAAGAAATCCTGAGTTAATGGAATTAATTTTTTGGTGTCTACTCTGAAGGGATTTTTTTTTATTCCCACTCAAGTGTGTCAGGCTTACAGAGAGGCATCATGTGGAAAGCTCGGTCTGTGTAGAACAGGTGGTGTTTTCCAAATGCTGTTGCCCTGTGGTAATGTTTATGATGTGATCTGAAAGGCTGTATTTAGTGTAAACACTTTGGTTTGCTTTCAGGCTTGCTGTAGAGAAAAATTAAGGCTAGAATTTAGTAATTGCTGTACTTAGAAACTAAGGCTTCCTTCTAGAGAGTGCGAAGAGAGCATATTTGGAAGGGATTGAGGATGAATGTTAAATAGAGTACTGTTTTAAAGCAATGTTTCTTCCTTGTTTGTTTCAAATGTTAATCTCTTGTAGTAAATAGCTTACTACTTCCTTGCTCTCAGAAGGCTTACTCTAAATTTGAAAATTAAAAATAGCTTTCGTTTCAAAGTACAAGATTTGGAAATTAATTCATCTCGGGCTTCTCCTCAGAGAAATATTTGTTCTTAGACAGTGTCTTGCAGAGAGCAGGGGGTATATGGCAGGCAGAAGTCATGGGATTTATTACCATCTCAGAACAAAGACATGAACTATCTCCTAAAATAAAGCAATCCTGACCCAACTGTACTGTTTTTATTCTAGCAAGAGCCAGTTGAATCATCTTTTGGGATGAATGGGCTAAATGCTGTCCCTTCTGACTATTTCCTGTCCTCCAGTATAAAAAATGAAGTTGACAGTACAGTGAACTTTGTAGGTAAGTACTCCTATGGTTTTTTTACATACTAAGCACACAGGTGACTTCAAAAACCCTTTTGGTCTGCCAGACTTATCTTTCCAATAAAAAAAAAAATCAGCATTTTGCACTTCAGGGAATGCCATGGTTGCAGTCAGGTAGACCCATTTCTCAGTAGCCTAGGCCATGCAAGATTGTGGTTGCAGGCCAGCCCCACCACCTTGCAGAGACAGTGAGCAGTACTGTGCCTCTGGGGTAGTTCCCTTGAGAGTAAAGCACTTACAGGCACTGGCTGTAAGCTGGCTTCTCATGGTGGGGACTTACTCCACAGGGTGGTCCTCAGCCATGAGGAGACTGTAGCCAATGTCACATGGGAGTTAAACTGCAGTCAGATGGCAGTTTCCCATTGCTTAAAACAGAGGTTTGTATAGAATACCATTTTATTTGGGAGTTCAAACCAGCAGACAAATGTAGAAACTTGGTTCTTTTCACTGACACCTCAGTAGCAGAGAGTTTTTAACATCACTGAGCTAACGAAAAGGATCATCAAAGACTGCATTTAGAAACCAGTACATTAGAAATTAGCTGTCATCTCAGCATGTGAATAATTGGTCCTCAGTAGAATAATTGGACTGGGCTTTGACAGCTCTTTTTTGGCTAAGGTTGTCATTGCAGCAAGGGCTCCTAATAGTATGACCCACATACCATTTTGTCTAGAACTCCACTTTTAAATATGACAAATATTTTAGTATTCTGCTTGGAGAGATGGCAGAAATCATGTGCAGTGACTATTTTTGATCCCCATTTCTTAGGTCACAGGGCTTTGCACAGTCATTTATTGCAGAGAAAATGCAGGTGAACTTAGGATGGGAAGAAATTATGTTGTCTGACTCCAATTCAGAAGGCTGAATGATTTCTTCATTATATCTATATTATAATACATTAATATACTATTTAAAGAGAGATACTAAAACTACATCCTACATTTCTAACTACCATATCTAACTACTAACTCTAACTTCACTCGTGACTCTCTCCCCTGAGAGTCCAGACACAGGTGAATGTGATTGGCCATCAGAGCCAAACAATCCTCACCAGAATCCAATGAACCAATGACTCCAGGTCAGCAATCTCCAAATGCATTCCATATAGAAAAACAACAGACAGAAATTGTTTTCTCTTTCTTCTCTTCTGTCTCTCTCTATAATAAAATCCTGAGAGAGAGAAATATGTGCTTGCCACAGTCATTCCCCTGAAGTACTTGTGTGGCTGAGGAGTTTGTGAGTAGTTTTACTCTCTTTATGGCAGTTCATTTAATCAGCTCTTGCTTTGTAAGAGTATTAGAACATGCTCCTGCTGTTATAGCTTTGAAGGAGTAGCACCACAGTGCTATTAGTGCTTCCTGTTCACTGACTGAGGATCAGGTAGGGAACTGTCATCCACTGTTGTTAAATTATTGAGATGTGAGGTGTACTGCTTATCCAGACTGAAGAAAGAAACTTTTATTTAGGATTGCAGGAAGGATTTTAATGTAAATAGGGAGGAAAAGGTAAAATAGAATTATTCTGCAGAAAGACAGGAAATCAGCTGGAGGGGATGAAAGACAAACAGCACCTGCAGAGTTTCTGACATACGTGCAGCTCACTGGAAACTGTGGCATATTGCCCAAGTGAGCAGTTTTTGCTGTGCATTTTATCTCTCAGGGTGGGTAAGAGTTTGTCAGGTATTGAGGAAAGAGATAAAACAGTGCAGATGGCCTGCTCATACCCTGAGTGGGTTGTGCAATATTAGTCTCTCCCAGATAAAAAATTAACTGTGTGTGCTCTTGCACCACTCTCACCACACTCAATAAAAGCTGGTTGTTTCAGAACAAGGAAAGGTGAAATAAAGGGGAAATTAAATATCTGAAACATAATTGTAGTAATTGTACTGATCAACTTAAAAATGTCTATCCGGTATGTATGTAATTTTTTCTATGCTGGCATTGTTTCTGAAAATACACATCTAAGTTTTGAAGATTTTCCAGTGGTTACCTGGCACTTCACAAAGCAAAATAATATTTTGCAGCTTTTCCTTGGGAAAAATACCTGTCACTTTTCTTTTTCAAAAAGCCCTGTCTAAAGACAGAATGCAGGAATTGATTATCTGTATAGACATGTGCATTCATGTTTATTTATCTTAGTTCATGCAGGAATAGATGCTATCTTTTGACTTTTTCAAATTTAATAATTAGTATATTCAGGTTACTTAACTGAAAAATTGCAAGATCTGTTGTATTTCATTGCCTACATGTTTTTCCCTGTATGGGTCTAGGAAAAAATGGACTGTTTGAACAACACAGCATTGTGTTTGTACAGAATTTAGCCTATTGTTCCTTTTGAAGCTTTATGTTCAGTGAAGGAATATCTATAGTCTTTCTCTTGGGTAACCATGGTTTCAGGTTAGCCATCCTCTGAGATGGCTCCATCCCTGTGCATTCTTCTGATCTAACTCGTTGGCTTTCAGTTCTGTGCTGGATTAATGCATTTGTCATGTGTTCATACAGCTGGGATTAAAGGAGGAGCTGTACAAGACAGAGGAAATTCTGTCAAGCAACTTCAGACGAGTGAGATTCTGGCTTTTACCATACTTTTGCTTTGCTCAGTAACTTCTTGGTACCTTGGTTTGTCAACCTTTTTCAAAAGGTTGTAGTGTAGAACAACTAATATCTGCAAAGCAATTCAGGACACTTGGAAAGCATCCATGGTTGATTCACTTAGTAGAAATGAGTAATGCTCCTTTGATATTAAATTTCATGTGCTCTTTTGGTATTAAATATCATGTGCCTGGGGGAATAGGAAACCCCTCTGTTAATAACTATCCAACTGTATCTTTCTGTCACAAACCATGGGGATTGCAGGTACAAATTTATTTTCTGCATACCATTGATGGCATTGCAAGGGTCAGTGACAATAGCCATCTAACTGGAGCAGAAATTTTTAATAGATTCATGTCATATGTACATCAGAGTCCCACAATGTTTTGCTTGACCCCGTGGCCAGGTTTTTGCATGCTGGTTCTGGTCTTCTGTTGTATAGTTTACATTAGAGCATTCAGAGACCATGGGATGGTTTAGAGTTTGCTTGTTGAGGATCACAGATTTCCTGTAGAACTCTCACTGAAACTTGTATCCCCTGAAAGCAGGTAGTTGTCATGGAAAAAAGTGCTGAGACTATTGAAGACTCAGTCAGATATGAAGCAGGGTTGAGATGTTATCAGTAATCAATTTTTTTGTTTCTAATCCCAAGTTGTAGGACAGCCACACCTTGATGGCAGCAGTGAGGAGCAGGTGATAGTTGCCAACCCTCCTGATGTTTGTCAGGTGGTAGAGGTGACAACAGAAAGTGATGAACAGCCCCTCAGCATGAGCCAGCTGTACCCTCTACAGATCTCCCCTGTCTCATCCTATGCAGGTAAGCAATTTGGTGTTTCTTTACACTCCTTTTTCTGGAAATGTTGGGAAGATGGTGGGGGAAAGAGGGCTCTTCCAGGCTAGCTAATGAAGATTCAGAAATGCATACTCCTCTGCCTTCTGAATTGTTAATGAAAGTCAAAAATGCACAGTCCTCTGCTCATTTCCTTGGGAAACAACTTGACAGATCTGAGTTTGGAAATGTGAGCTGCAGGTTTTAGCTTGTGAGTAATGGAAAAAAAAACTTTTTTAGGTATAATGCAGAGATCTTTTAGAGGGGGATTTTCAGTGGTACAAATGACATGCCCCCTGCCTTACTAAAGATCAAAGGTCTTTTTTGAATGGTGTTTATTCAGTGTCTAGCACAGTGTGCAGTGCTAAGGGCTGTACTAATGGTATGTATGCAGATATGGAGCTGAGGGCCTGAGGGGAGTGGGTCTGTCTTGCTGCAGACTAGAAGAGCCATGTAGTGACTGATAACAAGTGATCTTTCAAGCAGCAGAGCTGTGGACATCTGGCTTCCAACGTCTGCCTGCCAACTGGATTCTCTGATACCTAAAAAGAGGATGAGATAACAGGCTTCCCCCTACTCCCTGTGAGGGTGGTTATGGTTTCCCTTTTCATCTGGCCCCTTATTTTCATATAACTGTTAGGAAGTCTTTGGCACTCATTTATCCCTTATCCCAGTCTAACAGTGTGTTCAGAAGTTTCTAGGGGTGAACAGACACAAATGTATGCGTGGACTTGCTATATAGAGTTCCCACAATCATATAAGTCTTATTTCATAGGAAGCAGGACAAAACCACATTTGAAAGTAGAAAATGTTTCAGATCCAACCTGTCCTTTCTGTTTTAATATGGTGCTAATTTGCAAGCCTTAGGAGACTGGGTAGAAACACAAATGTCACCTTTTAAGGCAAATTTAAGTATAAATAGTTCTCCGTGCGTTTTATTATTTTACACATGGTTTTGCCTTTGACTTATTAGGCTGAAATTTCTTCCAGACACGTTTTTATAAAGTATGTATTTAGTAAGTTTTGTCTTTGGGACCGAGTGAATAGTATGATGTTCTTTTGGATTGTCTCCACTGTTAGTCTCACACATGTTGATAAACGATTATGCTTCCCAACATGTTTAGTCTGCAATGACCAAAGCATTTAGAAGACTTTGCAAAGCATAAGGCAGGGAGATATGAGAGTGCTTAAATTTATTAGCAGAAGGGAGATAAGGGTCTTTGAAACATCTTTCCTCTTTACAAATGTGTCTTGGAAACCTTTTCCATCTATGCAAACATGACAATGATGCAATCTTTTATCTTCAGCTATAGGATGTAAATTCTTGAAATGCAAACAGAAGTCACTGTCTTGGTCTGGAAGTCATGATGGTTTCTTGGACTGGAATGATAGAGAAGGGTGGTCTGGTGACCACCTTGACATGAGCAAATCATGACCTACCTGCCCTAAGGTCATTGCAACCAGCCTGCATAAGGAGAATGAAGGATGATTGAAGTACTTCTCATATCCCCTTACACTGTCTTAGTACCTTGGTGGCCTTCAGTTGTCCTAACTTATATCTGGATGTACTAGCCCAAAACTCAGATGACAGAGTTTCATGCCACTGGCATGCTTTTGAGTGCATCTCAAGGCAGCACTTGATGATCCTGGCTACTGTAGCTAGAGGCCAGTAAGAAGTGAAGTACTAGTGAAGTACTGCAAGGGACAAGTCCTGGGACAAGTCTTATTTGATGTATTGATGAGCAGAAGATATGTTGGAGACATGTTTGTGAAGTTTACAGGTGACACCAAATCGGGCGCACCAGTCGATATGTTTGAGGGCAGAGCCATCATCCAGAGAGTCCCACAGAGATTGCAGGAATGGATCAGCAGAAACCTTATGAAGTTTAGCAAGGGCACATGCGAAGTCCTGTACGTTGGAAGGAAGAGATCTTTACAGCAATAGCAGCTGGGGCCGATGGTATGGAGAGTAGCTCTGCAGAAAGGTGGGTAGGCAGTGAGCTGAGCGTGAGACACCAGAGCACCTCAGCCACAGAGAAGGCCACCAGTTTTCAGGAGCATGGCCAGTAGATCTAGGGAAGTGATTATCCTCCTCTACTCAGCACTAGTTGCGCTACTTTAAAAGTACTGCATCCAGTCTTGAGCTCCCCAGTCCAAGAAACTTACAAACAAACTGGAGCAAGGGCAGAAAAGGGCTATGCAGGGTATGGCCTCTCACTCTGTGAGAAGATAGAGGGACTGGGGCTTGTTCAGCCTGGAGAAGAGATGGTTTTAAGAATTTCTTAGCAGCTGCCTCTACAGTAGGGATGTTCCTGAGAAGGCAGAGCCAGGCACTTCACAGCAGTGCATGGTAGGAGGATAAGAAAAAGCAGGCTAAATTGAAACCAAAAAATATGGTCCAGCTGGATATAAGAAAAAGTATCACCTGTTTTACCACAAGGACAGTAAGGCAGTGGAACAGGATACCCAGAAAGATTCTGCTGCCTCCATCCTCAGAAGTTTTCAAGACCTGAAGGGAGAAGGCCCCAAGCAACCTAATCTAGTCCTGTAGCTGGCCCTGCTTTGAGCAAGAGGTTGGGCCGTAGACCTTCTGAGGTCTCTTCCAGCCTGAATTGTTCTATGAACCACTTTTCTTTTTTTTTTTTTAAGGATGTATTTGCTCTTGAGGCCAGAGCGAGGACAGGAATCTGTGTGTAAGAACCCTGAAATTTCTAGGACACTCTTGTGACTATTAATGCTTTGTCTTGCTCCACACAGACCTGTATAGAGCCACAGGAACCTTGGCCTTGTGCTTGTGGGTTTGCTGTGTCAGATGCTACTGGCTGAATGGCAGGAAAGAGTATGACCATAACAGCTGTGCAGGAACAGTTAGTTGAGCTCTTCTAAAACAACAACCAAAAAAAGTAGCCAGATATGTCAGCTGTCCTACATAAATCTGGTTTATTTCAAAACACCTCTGGTTCCTTTCTGAGGTTACTCAGGCAAATGACGTGAGTCGCCCATGTGAGTTTTTTCATCATCCACTGGTGCCTATGAAGTCCTTTTGGTTCTTATTACCGAGGCTGTTGTCAACTGCCTGTTGTGTTTGACACTGATTCAAATACCCTTCTTGAGAGAAATAACCTCTCTAACTTTCCATGCCTGCGTGGCCAGCTTCCCTGATTTGCTAACTATAGTGCTATCTCTTACTCAGCATTTTGTTATGTATAAACACCAAGGATGGATTCCTTTTCAGCTGCATCACTCTGTTTTTGTTGTGACACGCTTCTTCATGTCAAGGAATATCTGTTACTTGTCTCTGTGTGGATTCCTTCTATTGATTCTGTCTTCAGGGCTGTTTCTCCTTTGTGTGAATTAATTTTTCCTCTCCTCCCCCCAGTATGGCTTAATTAGCCAGCTTAGTCACATTGGCACATCTTTCTCTGCCTGGGTCAGTGAAGGAGAGGCCCTGCAGTGCATTAGCTTCACAGGGCATTGCAGTTAGATTTCATGATTAGGACTGTTCCTCTGCTTACTGCACACTGTGGTGGCATCTCTGGTGCAGGGGAGGTGCTGGCTTTGGAAGCAGCGGTCTGGAGTAGCTGGGCTGGAGTAAAAGGACTTGGAGTACAGTTTAGATCCTGGGGTCTGAAACAGTGGTTCAGCCCATTGATTTACAGTCTTCTGCCTAAACCTAATGCTTAGCCAAGCCTTGAGAGGATGGCAAGATATTGCCAGTCTCTCTGAAGATGTGCAGGGCCACGATCCACAAGGCATGATCCATGCACTCTTAGCACTCATGTTATGTCCAGTGCAGAGCATGAGATTGGTCTCTGGGAAGGCAGAGTTGCAGGGGCTGTGCAAAGCAGTTTGCATGGACTAAAATGCATAACACAGAACTGAGAGTGAAAACTGGGGCTTCAGAGCTCTCTTGCCTGCTGTGATAATTCATCACATCATTCCTTGAATTGTGTGATTTCTGTGTTCCTTGTGGATAAGCCCTGTCTGTGCAGCCCTGCTGTGGGGGTTGGAGTGTTGGTATCCTGATAGATGCCTAGGGTTATCCTCCCAGGAAACAGGACACAGTGGTTCAAAACCCCACAAGCTGAAGGAAACCTGCAGTCCAGGCTTCCACTGGATTAGTCTGGGGAACCAGTGGCTGTGCTGAAGGCAGCAGCCATCACTGCAGACTGAAAAGAGTTTCTGCCCTGTCTCAGAGGTATCTGAGGCACAGCAGTCTCAACCACTCATGGGCCAGGAGCCTGACCCTCAGACAGTAGGAGATGTGTCTTCAGGCACATGTAGGCTTGAAAATACAGTAAAACTTCCTGGATTTAGGGCTCTTCTGCAAGGGAGGGCTGCAGCTGCAGGAGGATGGCTGTCCCACTGGAACTGTACCCCTGTATTTGTGCTCTGGTTCAAGTGATGAGGGTGAGGGAGGCCATGTGCAGTTGGGGGAGGTGATGGGGCTGGAGACTGTACTATTGCCACTTGCTCAAGTGGGAGGTGAAGGGTTGAGAAACAGGCTGGAGAGTGGTAGCAAAAGCAAAACTATACCAACTGTGCCAGAGTATATTAACAGTAATAAAGCCCCAGAAGTGACAACAAGCCCTTGAGGTGGCAGGCTGAGATAACAGTTCATGAAACAAAACCACATTTATCTCCTCTAGGATGGAGGTGTTACTGATTTTGCCAGGAGATAAAGATTTGGACAGAACTTTGTCCATTGCAGGGCCTGGAGGCTGTAGAGGGGCAAAGAGGGGCATCCCTTGCTTGCTGGAGATTCTTCCCAGAAAGCACAAATCTACTTCTTCCCTCTCTATTGCTGTCTCTTCCAGAATATAGACATGTTAACTGTGATAACCTTGTGAATTTACCTCAGTTGTTCAAGGCAGCTGTGCTGTCTAGTCCTGCTGTGGCAGGGTCTCCATGCTTCTCCATTGCTTTCTGGTTGTTTGACTTGACTCTGTTTGCTTCCACTTGTTGGACATACATCTGGCCTCTTCAGCTGGAATTTGTTACTGTAGATAGAACAGCATGAGTTTCATTTTTGTTTCTATTTTGTTTGACAGAAAGTGAAACAACTGACAGCGTTCCAAGCGATGAAGAAAATGCAGAGGTAAGTGCTTTCTGGATTTTTAGCAGTTTGGGCCAAGGTCTCAAAATCCATGCCCTGAGATATTTTTCCCCCTTCTGTATTGCAACTCTGTCTACCTATGGAATATTCATTTTGGTAATAGCTAGGGGAGAAAAGCAGACCAGGAAGGTTCAGGGGATACAGACATTTGGATGATTGTCACAGAATTAATATCTCTACAAATTAACTTTTCATCTGTCCAAACTACAAGATTAATTTGCATAATAAGATGTTCTGCAGTGCCATCAACAGTGCCAGCTAGTGTGTTAACATGATGCATTGATGTTGCTGGGTAGTGAGTATTTTATCTTGGTTGAAAGCTTGCTCACTTTGTTTTCCTTAAATGGCACCTGAACTCATATAACTGGAGGAAATGCTTACACTTATGAGTGAAATGAAGCTAGAATGTTTGAGGTAGGTGGGGCAGAAAGCTTTCTTGAACAATTAGTTGGGTATTGCTGGGTGAAAGGAATCCATGGGGAAAATAACCTGAACTGCACATATACAAAAACACCACTTGCCTTTTATTTTGGGGCTGCCATCAAGGTGCCAGACCTACCAATCTCCATGTGTACTTAAAGGCCAAGTGAAGTTCATTGAGGGCTCTTGGATGCCCTATGCTCCAGCTGTATTTTTGCATAAGGCCTTTTGCAAAGCTGTCTTCTGCTGTGTCCCCCACCAGCAGCTCTCTGAATCCTCCTTCTTGGAGGACCACCAGTTGTGCATCTATATAACAACACGGCTAACCCACCTGGTCTCTGGTGCCTTGGCTGGGGTGGTGCCCATCTGTAGACTGCCAGTAGTGACTCCACAGACCTCCTTCAACAGAACATGCCATTTCAGCATCTGTGGTGGGCAAACAACTGAATGCTCATCTTCCCTCGATGAACTTCTTCCCTGTGATGAGGGATGCACTGTCAAGTGACAGTGGTTTCCCAGCAGCCTCACCAGTATTGCTAGCTTGGGTAGTGCTGGGTCTCTGTCCCTGCCTCTTGGCAGGAAGATGCTCTCTCTGGTAACAGAGGAAACACTACCATTTGGAGTTCTAAATGTCTGCATTCATTTTTGTCTCTGGCATACTGGGAATAAGGCCTTTATTTTCCATTCAGAGGAGCTATAGATAGTGCCTCTTGAGTGGTGGAGAGCCAACAAAATTTAAGCACATGGCTTCAGAAAAGGAGAAATGGCTGAGAGCAAAGATATCCTAAGCCAGTGGCTAGAGGCTCAGGCTCCTAGAGGTGGGATAATTCCCATGCAATATGTGGATATTTCTATCTTCATCTTGTAGTACTTCACAGAGTTGTGTTCTCTTATACAGTCTTCCTTTCTTCCCCCATTTCTAGGGACGACTTCATTGGCAGAAAAAAAACATTGAAGGCAAACAGTATCTCAGCAATCTAGGAATGAGGAACACTTCTCATATGCTTCCCAGCATGGCAACTTTTGTAGCCAACAAGCCTGACCTCCAAGTCACCGTCAAAGAAGAAAGCTGCCCACTGCCTTACAATAGCTCCTGGCCTCCTTTCCCAGACATCCCTCTGCCACAAGTAATGTCCACAGCCTCCACAAGCAGCAGCCAGCCAGACCGTGAGACACGGGCCAGTGTCATCAAGAAAACGTCAGACATCACTCAGTCCAGAGTCAAGAGCTGCTAAGCCTTTGACAGTGTGGTTTTTTAGCTTTGTTTTGTTTGGTTTTGTATTTTATGTTTCTCTAAGAGAGGTTCATCCCTTGACGCACACGAGACAAACCCTAAGGTAAAGCCTTGGCAATATAAAACATTGCAGTGTCTGACTCCAGTGCCGGAGTGTTTTTAACTCAGGACTCCAGCAGTCAGTGTGTATACCTGAACCCATATTTCCAAGGTTGCTACATAGGAAAAGAACCCAAGAACTTTGGCCCACTCACAGGTTCCAGTGTTTCTTAAGAGGACCAACCGACCACAAGGGAAGTGGTGCTGCTGCGCTTCTTGCTGTCAAGGCTGTGATGGAACTGAAAGCCTCAGAATGGGAGAGAAAATGTGAACTAGCTGGAATATTTTTAAATAAAGAAAAATCTATTGTGAATATTGTACATAGTGCAGTACTAGCAAAGTTGCAGTCTGCTTCTGCACCTTATTAAGAAAGCACTTACAAAAGGCCTTTTATTACCTTGCTCTACTTAATGGCACATTGAAGGTCCCTCTCCACCTGTATTCTTTTCCAAGGCTATTCTTGCTAAAGTGTCTTTAAAGAATAGAGGAAGGGAAAGGAAACTAAAACTTTCCATGTGGATTTCATACGTTCTGAGACTGCTTTCATCATGTTTGTTTCTAATCTGCTATGCTTGAATGCCGCGTGGTACAATAGAAAAAAGAAAAGAAACTTATTACAGAGATATTATGCAAATTCCCAGATTTAAAAAAGAAGAAAAATACTCTAATTCTAACCAGAGCAAGCTTTTTTATTTTTTATACAGGGGAATATTTTATTCAAAGTAAAATTCTAAAGTGAATATAATTTTTTTTAATCTTTTCTACAGCAAAATTTATAATTTTAAGATTCAGTCCTTGGTTATCAGCAGTTATGACATCCTTGTGGCACATTTTTTTTTAATTTTGTAAAGGTGAAATAGCTTTTATGAGCTCATGTAGCAATCAGATTATCCTGTGGATTGATAATAAATATGGTATATAGTTAAATTTTTAATAATCCTCTTGTTTGTCTCTCATTTTTAATCTTTCAGAAGCCCCAGATGGCATGGGTTTGATAGGTGAATGTGACCTCTCAGAGTGAGCAATTAGCATAAGCTGCCTTTACAATTTCTGAAGTACCCATCCAACAGGATGGGAAGGGCTGTGCTTGAGGCACCTCAAGGTGGAAAGAGCAACTAGGACTCAAAGGTGACTTATTCAAGTTTGGCCTCAAATGTAGAGGTTGGGAGCTGGGCCACCTCTTCAGCTGTTACTCCATGACTGTGCTTTGAACAAGTTACCTCGTGGAAGGGATCGTGTCAAAATCCATCCCCCACCCAATGCAAGCTCAGCTGTACTTCCACCGTTCCTCATAGATCCCCATGTGGCTTGCTTGCAGCTTCCTTGTCTGGAAATATCTCATTTTGCAGTTTCAACCAATTAATGGAATGAATCAGAAATCAAGTTAGCATTGTCCAGGGCTTTCAACATTACTGCATGATGGAAAGTTCTGATTCCTGGAAAGCTGTAGTGTGTCGAAGTAAGGGTGCACAATGACTCATGGTTGTGGCGGTGGGCAGGCTGTGTCTATTGCAAAGCATTGTGCACTTTGGGCTGGCACAGACAGAAGCTGAGAGCACTCACCCTTTTGCAGTTTTTTAAGCTATTGGGTGTGACACAGATTGATTCAGGTACATAAAATATGTGGACAGAATGCCTTTCAGATGTGATTACCATTCTCATACCAGCCTGACAGGTGTGTGAGCTGAGAGCAGAGTATATTGGGCTGATGCGCAATAACATGCACAAAAATGGCTGTGTCACAGGGAGATCTGTTACCTGTGCTTGCACAAAGTCATAAAAGCCATCCAGCTTTTAATAGCATAACTGCCAGCTCACCTCTGAAACACTGGGAACCGGGTGCCTGTCCATTAGCACTACAGGCAATACCAAGTTAATCTTGTGCAATTCTGTGATGTGCTCAGCTGAGATGCCTGCAAGAATCTCTGATGGGAGGCAGGTAAGGACTAGGCTCTCTCTATGCAGCTACCACAAAGCTTGTGGCTAAGTCACTGCCCATGCTTGGGACACCCATCCCATTTGGTAGTGCAGGTGGCAGGCCAGGTTGGCTTCATCCCTGCTGCCTTAGGTTAGCTGCTTTTGCAGTCTGTTAATTACTTTTGCTGACTGGATTTATTACAAGGGGCTAGTGAGGGGAGTGCTGGCACACGTGAGGGTGTTTCTTAAGCCAGAGAGGGTGCACTGTCTCCCTGCTGATGCTACAGCAGAAGAAACAGCTCAATGACCTTTCTGGTGAGTGCTTTGAGGGGGATTTCCACCTCTGCAGTAACAGCAGCAGGTGCACAATGTTTCTGTCAACAATAATGAAAATAGTAGTGGGGAGGAAGGAAACCATGGGGACCACAAATAGTGCTTTGCCCATGACCCCAGACTATCTGAGGAGGCAAAGGCAGTTGCACAAAGGCTTGGGATGCATGAAATTCAGCTATGGTACATTACAGCTTTTCAAATGAGCTTTTCTTCTGTGTGTGGCAGCTTTAAATAACTCAGCAAAGGCACAGAAAGCCCTATCAAAGTTTGGTTTATTACTTTTTGATGAGTTGCTGATGACAGGTAGCTCCTTTGGGCTGGTTCTGCACTCAACTACACACCCATGATCTAAATAATTCAGCAGCAGCTAAAAGGTGTGTTGCCAAGCTTCTCACCACTGCAACTCCAAGGACTGCCCAGCCTTCTTGGTGACTTTGTGTTCAGAGCTAATTTTGGACTGGTGTCAGAAGGTGAAATGTCAGTGGAAATATCTCCTTGTTTTATACAGGCTAATATTGCTGTAGAGACAGTGGAGAGGAATCCAAGTCATTGATTTTATTTTAATTTTGTAAGGAGCACCTCTGTCAGACCTCAGTGCTGTAGCTGTTCTCTGGAGAACACCTGATAGCACCTGCTGTGGTACTGCCTTCATTCCCTCCGCTCCTTTGAGGTACGGTTTCTCAGCTGATTTATACACCTCATCCTGCCCTTTAAAGTTAGTGCCTTTGTATGTGTTTCTCCAGACTGTTTCTTAGGAGAAGGTGAACTTTTAAGGTGTCCAAGCCAGGTAGAAGGATGGGGATTTTGCCAGGGTGCTGCGTTATTAACCCCTCACAGTTTCTGCCCTGAAACGTGGGGGAGCAGCAGGAAGTTGGGCGGGTGCTATGTGCCCGTTTAGAGATGTTATCTCTCACAGTCAGTGGTGCTAAGTTTCAGTTTTCGGTAGTATTTTTACTCTCAAGTAAGTTCTTTTCCTTTTTTTCCCCCCCCCCCCCCCTTTTTTTTTTTTTTTAAAGAACTTTAAAAATTTCTGCCACACAAGTCACTGTAACGTTTTAAAGGCCACTTTTTTTCCCTATTGCACATGACAAGGCACAGGTCTGTCAAATACAGCAGCTGAGATGCTTTTCTGAATACAATTCTCTTGAGGGCAAGAAAATATAGACATATAAACAGGGGTGTGGGCTTGTTTCTGGTGCAAGCCCTCAAGAGCTGATGGCTTTTAAACCGTGTTTTAGTGCCTGGGGAGGGGTCAGGCCCAGTGCCCCGGGAGGCTGTGTCTAGCTTCCAGGTGGTCATGGCATTTGTGTGCACATTCAGCCACCTGGGTATTTGTGGGGCTGCTGAAGCCCAGCCCGGCTCCTCCTGCCTTCATTTTTGTTTTCCATTTGGCTTCCCTTCACATCTTTGGTTCCTTTTAGCCAGGTTTCAGCCATTTCACACGTGCACTGTGTGACTCCTGCAGCTGGAGTCTGCTTCATATCCTTTCCAGTCTGGTCCTCCTTTATCACTCCTCCCTGGCTGCCTTCCTGCCCTCTTCCCCCATCAGTCTTTAGGGTCCTGCCAACTCCCCCCACCCCACCCTTCAGTTTTCCCCAGCAGTATGACTTGGTGCTTTCATCCTCTCCTAAGCAGCCTCCAGCAGTGCTCTGGGCACCTGTAGGGACTGCTTCGATCCTGTACCACCCTTGGGGCAGTGTGCTGGTTTTGGCTGGGGCCAAAGTCTTGGACTGAATGAACTTAATGGACATTCTGTGGACACTTTATGGACATTTTAAGGACATTTTGCAGGGGTGGTCCTAAGGGAATGATATATGTGTATTTTTCAAAGGATGGGAAGGGGGTGGTGGTTAATTAGGATGTATTGAATAGTGTGGGACCTAAGCATGACATAAATGGCGTGGGATAAGGAGTGGAGAATGTGCTGGTTTCGGCTGGGGTACAGTTGATTTTCTTCACAGTACTAGGAGGAGGCTATGTTTTGGATTTTGAACCAGAATTGCCCACTGTGTCATCTAAGCCTTTTTGCCTCTAGTAGACAGCCATGTGATGGAAGAGGATAAACCAATTCACATGGATTACATAAAACTTGGCATGGAGCAGCCCTGAGTCACCGGTGTGGGGCTTTCCCCTGCCCCAAAACGCTGCCGTGCTCCTCCCAGTGCAGCTCATGGAGCACGAGCTGGGGGGTGTGCACCCACCCACCACACACCCGCACAGCCCAAGTGCCTTTGGGGGTGCTGCGTCTTCCCCTGGGGTGCTGTGGTACCCACTGTGCACAGCCACATCCCTGCTGGCATGAGGACAGAGGACCCTGCAGATGACGCCATTCAAGGTGGCTTTCCCTAAAAGCCATTTCCCTGAAGGCTTCCGCTGCCCCAGCACACGCAGTGTGACTCACCCTTGTATTTGAACTTTTTGCAGCTTCCTTTGGCATTTGCCATACTTTTCTGGAGAAAATGAGGTAATTCCTGTTTTGCTGGAAGGCCTTACAGTGCCATGGCTCAGTGCATTTTGGGAGAATATTGCTACTCCCGTTTGGAGACAAAAGTTTCTTGGTATCACAGAGAGACTTTGTGAGCATTTGCTGTTTATTGGTAGAGGAAAATTTACAGGGAAAATGTAAATGATGAGCACGAGCAAAACTGATACAAGACCTCTTCATGAGCATTTCAAAGGGTTCTTCTAAAATGAATTATATAAAATTAATTCTATAGAATAATAGAATCTCTGAGTTTGAAGGGACCCACCAGGATCATCAAAATCCAACTCCTGGCCCTGCACAGGACAACCTCAAGAGTCACACCATGTGCCTGAGAGCATTATCCAAACACTTCTTGAACTCTGTCAGGTTGATGCTGTGAACACTTCCCTGGGGAGCCTGTTCCCGTGCCCAACCACCCTCTGGGTGAAGAACCTGATATTCAAAATAAACCTTCCCTGACACAGCTTCCTGCCTCTCCTGTTAGTCCTGTCACTGGTCACCACAGAGAAGACATCACTGCCTGACTCTGCTTCCCCTCACAAGGAAGCTGTAGACCATGATAAGGTCTCCCCTCAGTCTCCAGCTGAACAAACCAAGAGACCTCACCCACTCCTCACATTGCTTCCCCTCAAGGCCTTTCTAACAGAATGAATAGTTCTACAATTAATTGTGTGTAGATGTGGCACTTAGAGACATGGTTTAGTGGTGGGCTTGACAGTGTTAGGTTAATGGTTGGACTTGATGATCTAGGAATAAATGATTCTATGACTAAAATAGAAGTGCAAGCTTTCTGAAAGAAAAAAATTGAAATCTCAGTTTAGAATCAGTTACCTAGAGATCAGCAACCCACCCTGCCATGCCTGGCCCCTCAGCTGTTTGGAGGAGTCTGCCTGGGCACCCGCAGGCCCTGTGTCAGGCTGAGTACAGCTCCCTTGGGAATGCACCAGAATGTCCCAGCCAGGTCCTGCCACAGCTGGAGCCAATGTGCTTGCGACTGGCACAGCAACCGGTAAATGTGAGCTGGGGAGCTCACGACACTGGGACAGCAGGGCTTCCTTCACACAGCCAAGTGGCCACCTCTGCTGAAGTTATCCTCACCTGAGCTTGTTCATTTTATGGTTTTATACTTTCAGGTTCCAGATGGGATAGAAGAAAAGCAAAACCAGAGCAGCACGATAAATAGTAGGGAATTACATTTACGGCAAGTCTGCATTTATTCATGGAAATCTGGTTAACTGGGCTCTAAATAGTTTTACTTAAATCTCTTAAGTTTCCATCTGAATAAGGTCTTTAAAAGCAGACAGATGATAATAAATCAAGTTCATTGCAGGCTTAGCTGCAGGGACAAATGATCCCATCCCACTGATCCACTCTGCCTGTCTGCAGCAAATGCTAATTTGAGGTAACATAGCCTTGATGAAGGAAAAAAATGGGGATTAGCTGAAGGAACATCCATCTCAGTAAGTCAGGGTGATGCTATTTTTATTTAGATGCTTTAATTAACCAAACACCATCTTCTTGTGTAAAGAAGGTTCTCGCTGCTCTGTGGGACCCAGAGCATTCAGGTGCAGGACAGCGGTATCCAAGGCCACTTCATCAGAATTGTTGCCCCTCTCACTCTCTGTGCACATAATCACCACAGTCCCGCCAAGCCGAAACAATGTCCCAGCTGGGTCACTTCAGGTGAAGCCAACAGGATGTGCACTGGCTTCCCTTCCCTTGGCAGCAGCACAAACATCCCCAGCAGCACGCCGGGAGCTGGTGCCCGTGGCCAGGTGTGTGCTGTCCAACAGCAGCTGGCACCCTCTAGACAAGAGGTGCTTTTTTTTCTCCTGTGCTAAATGACACACAATGCCAAGCCATTCAATTACCTTACAAAAGAAAGCCTGGTTTCAGCAGGGTTATGCCTGGGCTATTTTGGTCCTCCTTTGGATGTTTCTTCATGTGCTAACTTGAAGTAAGTTGTTAGAAAGATAGGCTTCAGCTTCAATGAGCAGTGTGAGGAAGGGCAAGCTGCCTGCCCCGAGCCAGTTGTCCCCAGTGGAAGAGCTAAAGGTATGGCTGTCAGGTCGTCAGGTACGACTCCAAAGCCCACAGACGGATCTGTACCCACCTGGAGGCCAAGGATGGAGGAAAAGTGTGCTTGAGGGTTTCTAGAGAGCTGCTGTCATGTCATGGGATCTGGGGAGGGACGTCCTGCCCAGCACCTCTGCCACTTTTTCCAATGGCTTTTGCTGATCTGGAGACAAGAACATGGTTTGTCCCTTAGAGCTACAACAGCTGTCACGTGTATCCTTCTTAGGACAGAGACAGCAATGATATCCTCCAGGATATGCCCACATCAGCTCAGATGCTGGGGTACCTCTGCATCTGGGGTGCAGGGCCTGAATGGCCATACCCTGATATCCAGAGGGCTCAGGCTGTGGGAACTGCTGTAACTCACAAGCCAATTGCATTTTTCCTAGATACCTCTCCTTGCAGCAAAGCAGGTCTGTTTGGCCAAAGCTCAGGTTGCCCTTCTGAATGCTGTGTCAGTTTGGAAAGAGTGGGGACGACCTTCTTTTTTGGAAGGGTAAATCATGCTCTTGAATAAAAATTTGTGCCAAATTTATGCTGAGAATTTTATCTGCCTAATAAAATTTATATGCATTGGTTGAGGCCAGTTCTTCTGGATTTTTGGCAGAGGCCAAATTGATGAAGACCTTACTCTTAGTAGTGTCCATGACGTTCAGCTTCATTTGAAGATCTTTTACATGCTTCTTATTGTAGCAGCAGCCCTTTGACAAAGTTCAGAGTCCTTTGTTTAGGCAGTAAAGTCCTTCAGCTGACAATCTGCACACCTTCTTATGCATCCAGAAAATTCCAGTAGCTGCTTTTGCTGCAGTGCTGCCACGAAAACTCACACTTGGTTGTTTCTCCAATGGGAACCCCACATTGTCTATCACCTCTGCTTTCCAGGATCCAGGGAAGAGCCTGCCCACCTTGTTCCCAAGCTGCCTACCTTCATGCTTACAAAAAAACCTGTATAAATACTTCAGAAACTCTTTAAAAATGAAATAATATTCCTCTCTGACCCCATTTCTATTTAAAGTCCTGCCAAACTGGTTGTCTCCTACAAATATGGGTGCAGTTACTCTCAGATGGGCAGTATTGCCCAACAGCATTGAGCTCAACTCCACTTTTGTCACTATTGGGCAGCAGTTTTGCAAAAGTCCAGTCGTATCTTCCACTGAGCCTGCACTCTCATTCTGCTTTTGTATATCTCTGGTAGGTGTTTCTGCTCTGCTTGGAGTCAAACTCCTTTTTTTCATTGCTTTCCCTGACTGAGTAAATATGTACTCAGTGCCATGACATTGTTCTTTGGGCTTGGGCTGTTTCCAGCTGATTAATTATTACAGCCATGCTGTAGTTTTTACAACAGGAGGACAGGGATGTGCGTCAGATTGCTGGCCTGAATGGACCGGTATCCTGTCTCCAAGATTTTGGATAAGTATTTGGACAAGATTATTGGAGCCAAGGCAAGTGAATTTGCCTCGCCAGAGTGAATTTGTCCTCGGTAAACCCCCTGCCATTTGCTAATCAGCATTTTGAAGAGTTTGTGAGCTGGAGGTTGTATCCGAATGATTATTTGATCCCAATGGACACACCTTGCACAAATGGGCACTCTGATACCCCCTGGCAATGAGTTTCTTCGTCCAGATATATGTTGTGTAAAAAAGTACTGCTCTTCAACTCCTTCAGAGCAATTGCCTGATAATTTAACCAGAAAACAAGCATTCTGATTTTGTCAGATATACAGGCTAGGAAAGTGATTACATGCCCTATATGTTCACATTTCCCAGAATCATGCATTCACATGGTTTGGGCACAGGTTAAATCTCAGTTACCTGGAATAGTAGCGAATACACTAGCAAGTGACAGTGTTCAGTGACATTCTCTGGGCACACAATACTGGTGCTACCTCTGCAGGAGCCCAGATGACACCTACAACAATTGGGTTTGCTGGGTCATTGGGTCACCAAATGCAGACAAGCAGTTGCTCTTCCTCAGTGGTGCTCCCTGGAGAAGGGTGGTCAGGGAGCGTGAGCTGGCATGAGCAGCACTTTCAAACTTGAGCAGCCAAGCATGAGCCACTGTTACTTCTGGAAGCATTCTGGAGCTGCCTGCCATTGTGCTCCCTGCCCGACCATGGGCTATGGCACTCTGCAAAGAGACAGCGCATGCAAATGTCTTGAACATCTGTATTTCCAACTATGCAAAGAAAATAGCCCATTGTGTGCAATCAACAAACATATATTTGAGGTTTTATAAAAAGATTTTCTTTCAGACCGCTGTCTGGTTTTCACTGAGGAGTGTCACTTTCAAAGAGGAAGCAGGTGCTTAGAAAGGATTTGTTTTTGCAGTGAGGGGGAATTGCAGGACACTTGGCCATAGCTCAGCCCCGCTTTGCCTGATCCAGAAAGGCCCGTGCTCAGCAGAGCCGTGTGTGCTGAGCATCCCTCCCAGCCTGCGGGGTGGCAGCAGCCCCTTGCCCAGCAGCCCGGGGGGCACACGTGTTCATGCCTGTGCCCAAGTGTGCCTGCCTGCACACAGGCTGTCCCTGCAGTGTGAAGGGCAGCAGGCTCTCTTCACCTTTTACTACCTGATAGAAAACAGAGATAAAAGAGAAATTTCTGTGGTGACAAAATGGGCTTGGAAAGAAGTGTCGCTGTCAGTCACGGGCCGCACGTGGCACCCTGGACTTGGGCAGTCTCATAAGCTTTAGCCTAAAGCCTAGACTTGACAGGGATGGGAAGGGGGAGGAGAGGGAGGTAATACTGACTTGTGTCTCTGTCCTTCTCTTTGGCTACCCTTTCTTTTCTACTTGAGTGAAAGTGGCCACTGAGTTGAGACGCTTTCAAGCAAGATTTACTAACTGCTATGCCACCTGCTTTTCCACAAACCTGGCAGAATCCAATTTTTTCTTCTTATTCACAGGCTTTTCAAAAAAATAAACACAGATAATCAGTTTTAACCAGAGTTTTATTTCATCTCACTGCCTTACCAATACTTTGACCATTTCAGAGCAGTTGTGGATGAAATGCTGCTTCATTACACAGGAATTACTCACAAACGTGGGGAGAGTTCCCACTATGCACCCTCACCTTCGTGGCAGCGGTTTGCATGTGCTGAGCCAGGGTGGCCGTGGTGTCTGTGCCCAGACGGATGCTCCGTGTGGCCTTGGGAACTGGCAGGGAGAAGGAGCTGCTGAACAGCAGCTGATTCCCAGGCTGTCTGCTGACAAGTGACTCTTGGGGCAAGGCCAGCACAGGGGTGAGGGGCGAGGCTCAGCTCCCTCTCAACACCCCATGTCTGGAGTTGCTCAATGCAGGGGCTGCCTGGGCACAGCATGGGACAGGCACAGCATGGGACAGGCACAGCATGGGACAGGCACAGCGTGCTCGTCCTCCTTCCCCTCCTGCAGCCCTTTGCACAGGCCTGCTGAATGGAAGGGAGGAGAGAAGAGAAACAGGAACTTCTCTTTGGAATCACATCAGCCCAAAACTGAGAGAAGAAGCGAAAGTTAAATAAAAGGGACTGTTCTAGCAAAGGCTGTTGAACTTCCTAACCTCACAGTGAGCAGTTCCTATGCTACAATCTGTGGAGGCATGGCTTGATTCAGTGCAAAAGTTTCAGCTCCATATTTCCTGTCGCTAATTTGTATTAATTACCAGCTGGCATTACATGAAACATTCTCTTGGTGTCTTCTAATGCGGAGGGAAAGCTCAGACTACCTCTAGAGTGAAATTTAGCCAAAAAAGTATTAAAGTCTCAGTTTCTGAGTTACTAGGGAAGCATTAGATGAAAGTAGGAGCAGCTTTCTACACCCACTGTGGTTAGTATGACATATCACATACTTATCCTAGCCCAAAAAAGAAACAGCACCTTGACTATTTTTCGGTGCCTGCATCTCTCAAGAAACTCTGGCACAGTAGAAGTGTGGGCCTGATCTTCAGATTAATGGTTCATACAATTTTCAGTTCTGAAGGCTGAGAGCAGCATAGTGGGAACTCACACCCAGTAGGGCTTTCAAAAGTGGGTGGGTGGTAAGGTTGAATGGCAAGTCAGGAAGATTTTAGCATCAACTCTAGTGCAAATCTAGCCTGTAATCCTATTAAACTCTAGGAAGACAACATGTTAGCAGGTACCAGTGACCTCACAGGTATCACCAGGCACTTGCCAACTCTGCTCCAATGTGAAAAGGACCCTGATATTTCTTTTTGTTTCATCATTGCATGTCCCAGATGTGGTCAAAACCAATTTTGATCAAAAGAGGTAACCTTTTTTTTCACATTACAAAAGGGAAAAAAATGGGATTACCATAAGCATTGTTCTGTAGTGTACATGACTAATCCATGAAAGATGCACAGATTTACAGCCTCCATGGGAAAATAAATGAAAACTATGGCATGCTCCCCCACAGCTTCCATAAAGTAAAACTTCATTGTGATGAAGGGATCAAAAAGCAATGTCTCCTCTCAGAGAGACTCAGGATAAAGAGTTTCTTGAAATATCATTGAAAAATACTGTACTGGGCACTTGATAAGCTTCCCATCCTCAGAATGATATTCACATCTGTTGCTCTAGGAATAAGAAAACATTTCATATTTCTTAGACAAAACTAGGCTAAAATGGAATTATAGCTGGAGCAGATTAATGAACTCCAAAAGTAAAATATATGATGGGACTGTAGCAATTATCTATCAAAACACAATTTTGGGGCAGCACTCCGTGGCATACAACCTGCTTCATCTGGTGTGTTCAGCTGAGGGCCCTGGGGCCTTGTTCTTACACAGTTTTACCTCCATTTAAATGAAAGTATATGTGAAAAATGCTGCTGATTTGTTTTCATCAGGTCTAGATATTATCCTGGAACTCATTCCCCTTAGTTGGTATAGACATGAGAGTATGTCAGTCCAAAACCCCAGTTTTATTATTAGTTCTATAAAAGGTCATACCAGCATAAGGCCCTGCCTTACCCCATCTTTAGCTTTCCAAGCATGCTGCCACGTTGACTTTTTATAAATTTTTAAAGCAGTCATATCATCTCTTCATTTTAAAAAGCAGTTTTATCCCCCTAGTATTCAAGGGAAGATAGACACCAAATCTCTTATTTCTGATGTCCAGACCCAGCTTATGATTGGTTAGATGACATGCCTAGTTATAGTTCCCTCACCCAAATATTTACTCTTGGCTGTAGTTACCAACAGCAATCCCACCTAATTCATACCTAAGGAGCCAGAACCATCAGCCATCCCCTCAGCTCCAGTTCTTCCTGCTGGCTGAGGAACAACCTTTTCCCCTCACACAGAGATTTCTTTAAATCCAAGCCTGTAAATAAACTACTTTGAGGTTGGAGTTTCATGTCATTTTTAGGGCAGACTGAAAAATGCTTCTAGTAGCAATAAAAAAACTCCCCACCCTCCTTTCATTTAGCTAAGTTTAAAAGAGATCTCATCCAAGTTGTTAGTGTGAAAAACCTCTCACTCCCTCTCTTAAGTGGTTTGATGGGGTTTTACATCTCTATCTGATCTGCAGGGATTTGGATTTTTTTCTGGGCATGTACACAGCGCCTGCTGTCCCTGGGGCAAGTATCAGAGCTGCTTCTTGACTCTTGGGCTTCGCTTCAGCTCCTTTCTTAGAAAGTACAAGCCATGCAGAAAACCTTGCTGAAAAGTCACTGCATGCCTTAGAAAGTGAAAAACCTGCTCTTGGGGAGGGCCTGAAAGTCTGACTGTTAGCACCGTGCTCTGAAAGCTCGGAGGTGATGGAGCTCCCATAGCCCTTGGGAGGCAGTGGGTGGATGCAGGGGTGGGTGGCAGAACACCCCAGTCCCACCCCTGTGGCCTCCTGTGGCATCACTCTAAGCAATTAGGGAGTAAGAATCATGCAGTTTAATCTCATATTATGTTATGCAGCAGAGACAGTTTAAAAATAGGTTTCTTGGTGCCAGCCCAAGGTTCCCATCCCCTGATGTGTGTCTGAGTCTGGCTGTGAGAGTCATGGAGGCAAGAGCTTTGTTCAGCAGAGCCTGAACTGAGCAATTTTTCTAGCTAGTTTCTGCAGATACTTTGAAGGGTGCCAGTGAAACTGCTGCTGTGGATTTGTTTCGCCCGTATTCTGGAACTGAAATTTATCTCTAACAAAAGGGTAGAGGGAAGAAGAAACACTGGGATCTGCACTACTGCAAGCTCTCTGACAAAGTGGATTTAGATGCAAAGTAGGTGTGCCACGGCCTGGACCAGAGTATACAGAAATGAATGTGACATATTGATGAGCAGAGACAACCCCAGCAGCAACAACTCCTCTCCAGGAGTCCTCAGATGAGGTGTAAGGAAGAATCAGGTATGGCTGCCCTGAGGTGGGGGCATTTCCCTCCCCCTCTCCACCAAAGCATTTTTACCATTTCTGTTTTCAGGCTGCAAAAACTTTTGCTGCTCAAACTTTTGCAGAAACCAAGTTACTGTCTCATAGCCCAAGGGTGTCTTACTGTTCCCTAGCAGGCTGAGAGTGTTAAGATCATTCTTGCAATGCATGTTCCCATGGGAAGGTTATCAGAGAGCACTTGTTTTGCCATGCGAGTGTGAGTGAGACTACCCCATGACCCACTGGCATACACGAAAACCAGTACACACTTTGGAAAAACTGAACTGTGCATCAGACTGACTGCAGTTAGATGTTTTAATGAGAACTCACAGACACTGCCTGTTCTTTCTATCTTCCATATCACATAAAGGTTTGCAGATGGTTTACGAGACGTGATGGTCTGTGCTCTGACAGCTGCAAGATGTTCAGGTTGTTTATAGAGACTAGAAGAGAACAAATTCAGCCTTGGCCCTTTCCCCACCTACATGTGAATCTATATGTGGAACCAAGTGTCTAACGTTTGCACTGAACCTCGCTTTCCCTTGCAGAGCTGAAGACAGAAGGAAACGGGAGCAGAAGACTGCAAGACCCAAATACAATCGCAGACATTCACTTGAGGCTTCTTTCAACACCCCATTCTGCAATACAGCTTTAACCTTTTCACTGTTATTCTGATCAATACTTCTTTCTGATATGATCTTCCTGGGGAGAAAAAGTGCTTCCTGAGGGGATCTACAGCTGTGCATCCAGAACAGACACACTAAAGTATCTGTAACCTCAACATGACAGGAAAAAACTTTGCTCTGCCAACACCAGCCCTTCTCGGGCTTGTCATCACTTGGCAATTTTTGGTGTTCAGACATGCTGCTGACAGAAATTGTGTGAGTTGCTTAAACAGGAAAATCTGTGCTCTGGATAATGCCAGTGAATCATCATCAAACTTCTGGGAAAAGGTTTTTATCAAGGTTAGCCAACAGAGCTGTAAAGTCACCTACCTCAGAGAAAAATGTCACACTTAAAGCAGCAGAGGGGAAAAGTCTTGGCCAAGGGAGGGAAAGGCTTAAGAATCGACATTACTCTCTGAGGGAATGGATAACTATCATGTGCACTTTTATTTGCTGTGAAATAAATTAGGCACAGCAAACAGCAGCGTTTATAGAGAATTCTGCCTGGTCTTGCAACAGCTATGAAACTCAAGACTACCAGAAAAGCAAAATCTGGAGCTTTTGCTCAGTGTGTCTTGAAGGGACTGCTCCAAGCTGCTGTCTCTGATGGGTCAGCCTTTCCCTGCCACAAAGTGTGCCAAAAGCTGACACTGCATTGTGAACATTGGTGCGGCTGAGGAGCTTCATCTACAGAATATGACCTGAAGTAAGAGCAGTGATGTCTGAAGGCTTGTGTTTCAGCCTCCCAGAAAAGGTGCTGTGGTGATCAGGAGCCTGCCAACAGGCTGTCTTGTTCTGAAGCAGGTTTCTCACGACACAACGGGACATGTGATTAGGCAGAAAGCCTGGGGAGAATTCTCACTGTTAGATTAAAGGAAAAATTGATTTTCACAGTTTCCAGGAATTAATGGTGAATGGCAAGATCAGCTAGGTTGATTTTTGTGAACATTATGTTAAAGGACATCTGAGAAGAGCAAAATGTGATTGACAACACATCAAAAGAGTGGCTTGCTCAGGGTTTTGTAAGGGGCACAGCTTCTCTTGGGACTCTGACAACAAAATAAATATGAAATGTAACAAACCAGGACCTCATCTGACTCCAGAACAGTTAAAGGCCTACATGGAATTTTGAACCACAGAGGTCAGAGATAGATTTCAGGGCACTGTATGGCTGAAGCCATGAAAAAGTGTTACATTTGAGAGACTGCAGAGCACAATACCACTGCCCAAGTAAGGGATCATGCTGCAGAGATCAGGAATGGCATAACAGGCAATGAGCTAAGGTCTAAAGCTTTGCCTTTGTGGGTTCTTAACTCAAAACAAGCGTGACTCCTGGATTCCGGAAAAAGAACGGGTGGGAAGGAAGGGGAGGGGAAGGGGGAGGGGAAGGGGAGGATCTAAAATCTAATCCAAGGAAATCCTATGTACTTGTTGTAAGTTAAAAGCTTAAAAAGGTACAGTCACCATAGCCACAAAGGCACTAATCCTTATGCTGTTTGGCTGGGGAGGCCCAGAAATTCCGATGCACAAGGATCCTGTTTCTGTGTCATAGTGAATATTGCTATGAACCATGAATATTTTGTTCATTTTGGCACTGAGCAGATGGCAAGAAACTGGAAGGGATTCAAACAACAGTAGACATGATTTAGGAGACACTGGAAGAACTGGCTTGAGAAACAAGCAAACAAATGTAAAATGGGATGAGAAATGTGCTAGAGCTCTTTAGAGACTATAAAACCACTGAGAGGAATTATTTAGTTTTATAGAACAGAATATAAACAAAATGAATGTGCCATGAGTAACAAAGAGCTCTGCAAAATTAACTCTAGCTGGTCTCACTGCACTGATTTAAGTTACCAGTCCTTTTTCTTGCATCTCAGCTACAACAGGGGCAGCAGCAAGACAAGCAGTGCAGCCACTCCTCCCCTGCATGGTGGATTTAAATCCTCACTTCTTCCAGGCTAGAACTGCACACCAAACTTGGGTGAGCTTGGGTGGCCAGTGCAGGTCTGCTGCCATTGTTCCTGCCCCAATAGTGCAGAGATGAAGAGGAAACAGTGGCTGGCAATTTCCACAGCTACCCCAGCAAGAGCTTCTTGTTGCTGTGAGTAACCCCCAGCAGCAGCTTCTTTGTGGGTGTCTTCAGTAAATCTGTATGGAGGTGAGGTAATAAAAGCAAAGACCTTGATCTGGAGGCGCACACCAGAACCCCTCTTTTGCATCCTGCCAGCTCCAGTATGCACTGTGCACGACTTCACTGGCTCCTTACAGCTGCCTGAGCAGCAGCTGCTGGGCACTGCTTTCCTCTTTGGCTGCATTACCTGCAGTGCATCAACAGACCGGAGGGCCCCCACAGTTTCAGATGATCTCTCCCACTCCTTCACAAGCCCTGTGCACAGCAGGAGAGCAGACCAACAGGAGGGGTGGGCTGCTTCTTCAGAGTAGCCCACTTCTTGAACTCTTGAGTGCCTGCTGAAGTTTTATCACCTTCATGACTTGCACATGCACAGAGAGCTGGCAGTGTGTCGAGCATCCTTGCAGCTCCACCCCCTCCCTTTCCAGCACTCATGTCTATTTCTAAAGCAGGCATGAAGTTGCAGATGCCCATACTGAGCCCATGCAAAATATTTCAGCCCATTCACATCAGACCTTTTCTGTGAGGCATAGCTTGCTCTCAGCTGGTGGCCCTTTGTGGGATGCTCATGCCTGCAAGTGACCAGAGAGGTGCTGTGCCTCCAGTGGGATGTCTGCCCTTGCATTCTTGCACTCCCACCCCCATGCACTCATGCAGCAGTGCATTCATTCACCTGCACACCCATGCACCCACTTTCCCAGGCACCAGGAATATGTGTGCCTGGGAAGCTGCAGCAGCTCCTGCCAGCACTGCAGCAGTGCTGTTTGCTGCCTCCACTTCAGTGGCCATGGCAACTGTTGTTGTGTAAGGAAGTGTTACCAGGATCCAGGCCAGGAGCAGAGCTTCATAAAGGAAATGAAAAATAAAAAAAAAAAAAAAAATCAAACCATGGAAAGGCATGATGTCAAGCCAATGACATCCAAGTACCCCCTCTGCCTGGTGTCACATGCACTTTTCCACGCTGGCCGCCTGCAATTCAGCCTTGCCACGGCTGACCCAAGGACCAGCAGCTGAAGAGTCGCTGCTCAAACCAATGCATGTGGTTGTTTGTGCTACTGTGTTCTTTCTTTCTCCCAGCAATAATCAAGAACAAATTGTATCCACCACTCATCTACTTGTTCTTTAAGGAAGTGGTTCAGACAATGAAACACATCCTACCCAGCAGCTGAGCCAACGGAACAGGCTACCTACTGCAGGATACCAGGCTGGAGCAGCTTAAATACTTGCTCTTTTGACCCAGAGTTGTTTGCATTTGCTTTGCTGAAAATCCCTTCATTGAAAGAAGAGGTGTTTTTAAAAGTGTGAGAGCTTGAATGTCTCTCTAGGTTTGTCTCCATGAGGGGCAAATTCACCAAGGAAGCAGGAGGCCTGGGTGCAGGGATGCCTGAGCCCTTCCTGTGCCAGCCAGTTCAGCTGCAGGAATCTCATCCCTGCTACAGTGAGCCCTTGCCAGGCCAGGGGTGTCCCAAACAAGCATATGGGAAAGACACTGCACCCTATGGAGCTGCAACTCAGCTGGGTTTTGCTGGGTGATTTCTGAATGCCTCTCATTGCATAACAGGACAGAAGGAAAGACAGGCACTGGGCAGGGAAACTCTCACACTTTTTTTTTTAAGAAAACAGAAGGTTAAAAAGCAGGAACAGAGGTGAAGGAGCAGGTATTAACTGCCAGCCTTTAATCCCTGGATTCCACAAGGGCAACTCACCTCTGTAGCCTGTAGCCCATGCCAGGCTGGCCTGCCAGAGAGTGAGGTTGGGAGAATGAGAGGGAATGGGGAAGGAAGGCTGTTTTCTAAACAAGGGAAGGAGAAATTGCCTCTGTCCCCAGAGTGGAAATATGAGGAAATGCTACATTTTCAGTGGGCAATTTCTGTTTTTCTCCCAGGGTTTTCAATCAACACTGATCTGGATAACTGGTGTCTGTGAGCTAAACACTCTGGGACAACAATGCTGTGAGGAGAAAAAAACCACTAATGGAGCTTTAAACTACTTGCAAAAAGTACCCTGGTGAGTGCTGTTTCCCTGCCACTGCTTTCACTCCCTGTAAAACCCAAGGTGCCCCAACGCAGTCTGAGCTCAGGAGAGCCCACAGCTCGTAGTTCCTTCAAGGTAGCAGTCGCAGCTGCTTTCCCTCTCCATGGCCATGAAAGCTCGCAGCTGTCAGGCTTCCCTGGCAGATCCTCCAGGACAGCCTCAGCCTGCGGGCGGCGGGGAGCAGGGAAGGTGCAGCTGATGCTCTCCAGGAGATGGTAGCCGCCTTCTGGCACGCCTGTGACAAGGGCGGGAACTTCGGGTGAAAGTTTTCACCCCTTAAAATGTATAAATGCATATTTATTTAAAAAGGGACTTTGCGCAAGGACGCGGGAGCGCACCCTTCCTTTCCCCGCTGGCCCTTGCGATGCTCCAGCTGCCCTCCCTGCACGGCTGGAGGCGCTGCCGCAGCCCGAGGCTCTCCCGAGGCTCTCCCGAGGCTCTCTCTGTCTCTCTCTCTCTCCTCCATGGAGCCGCAGGAAGGCGTTTGCAGCTCGGAGCAGAAGTTCTCGCGTGTTTGGGCTGACATCTAGTGTCGGCATGGACGGCGCCTTTCCTCCCAACATGTCCACGGTGGTCTGAAAGGAAGAATGAAGAGGATTTTTCTTTGGATTAGTACTTTTAATCTGGTTAGAGACCTGACCCATAAACCCGCGAGTATCTTTGCTCCATTAAAGACCGAAGAAAATAATCACAGAGCGCTCAGAAGTGGAAATAAATATTGTTAAGGAAACTTCTCTACCCCAGATTTCCTGCAGCAGAGTGTCAGGTGTCTGATTTCAGCAGGGAGGAAACATTAGATAACTGAGTGGTATCAGCCTGGTGGATACGGGAAGGGACCTCAAACAAATGAATCCCTGGGCTTTTATACCCTTGCAGTCTACATACCTGTTCCAGTGGTTATTTTTGGGTCTGGGGTCTTCCAGTTGTTCACTGGCTGGACAGTTATCACCCTGTGTCACCTTTCACCTGTGTTTTTCTATTTTTCACTTAGATCTGTTCTGACCTTTCCACATGGTACAGTCAGAAAAAAAAAAATTGTAACAGGCATTTTATCTGAAGCTGCAGAAACAGACTTCAGGCTTATAGATATGTGAAGGAAGAGGAAAAAATGTTTGTGCTCTACTTTCCCTAGAAAACTGGGATGGATTCTCGTGCAAGAGGGTTCCCTAGGTCCTGTTGGTCAAAGTCTATAGTGTTTATGCAGGAGTTGGCTTTGCTAAAAGAGTCAGATGGAGTCAGGGAGCAGATCTTATCATCCTGACAGAGCAGGCATCCTGCCATTGAAGTTTCTCCAGGAAGTTTCCTGTTGCTGTTTAACTTTTAAATATGTGGTCTTTCTTGTCAGATTTCCCATCAGATATCCCATTTCAGACAACCAGGGAATTCATACTTAAGTTCAGATGGTGCATGGAATCTTGTGGAACCATAAACTGTTTGCTCTGTACACACACTTGAACTTCAGAATGTACACAGAGATACCTTATATTAAACTCTGGCCAATTTAAGGACAAAATAGTCCCTCATATTGGCATGCAGAAACAGCCACTGAAAACAAACCTCTGGAGAGAAACAAGCCTATCACCAACCCCTGCAGCTACTGAAAGCATCCTTTAGTGACAGGTTTCCTCCTGGCTCAGCCACAATGTTAGGAGGTTTGGATGGTGGATCCTCTAGGAAGAAAATGGTCTGACATATCACAGACAATATACATCAAGGGTATTAGCAAGGGTTTGGGGTTTCATAACCCTCTGCTATGATACCAAGGCCATCATAGCAATGGAAGAATAAGAGTTTTCTTCCAGAAGCCTTATTCCTGAGCCAGCTGTTGCTGGAGGTACCCACTTGGGCAAACACTGCCTCCGCCATGGCAAACCACAGCAGAAGGGGCTGTTTTGAGGCCACACCTCAATTATTAAATATGATGTGTTGGCTCAAAAGAAGAAGACAAAACCCACTTCTCTTTTACAATGTATTCTTTTAGAGTGAGCGCTGTAAAGCAATAGTGGTTTCACATTTCATAAAACCATGTAATGCTCTTGTTTTGAGGAAAGGCATACCAGCAGCTGCACAAGGGCCACATAAAAAACAATGACTTTGGATGAGTAATCGTGAGTTTCTGCCTATGGGCTATCCAGAATGAAAATTGGTTCAGAGACTGATGCTTCTCTTCTCTTCTTCAGAAGAGCTTTTCCAAGCTCCTCTGATCAGTATCCCACAGTTGAAGTCCAGTGTTTTGGCTGCTTGGAAGTGCTGACTTGCTTCCAGGGCACTTTTGAGTCTCGCCTTTTGGCTGGTGGCAGCAATGCTGTGCCACCCACAGACAGTTTTCTAAGGAAAATGTCTCACACTGGTGTACGAGCAGCATTTACCTTTCAGTTTCTTTGGCTTCAGATGTGCTTCAAGTGTCATCAGTAGGAAAACATTTAATGGCTCATGCAATGTATCTTTAATTACTATTCATCCAGTGTCTTGCTGATAGATGCTCACGTCACACATTTTAAAATAACATGCTTGTAATGAATGTTTAGGAAGTATTGGTCCGATCTACCGCTTGCAGGTGATTCCTGTGGCATATTCCAGCATGGCAGCAGTGCTATGCTGATGACTGAATGAGCAGGGGGTGGTACCCCACGGCACTCCCAAGGGATGTGCCTGACCCTTGTGCAATACTAGTTCCCAAAGGAGAACAGAAATTGGAAATCACCTTCCCAGCCTACCAGAGCCATGAAGGATGCTGGAGACGCTGGGCACAAGGAAGTGCCTGGGAAATGGCACAGAGACTGGCAAAGGGCAGCGTGAGCTGCCAGCATCCAGATGAGAGGAAACCACATCAGAAAGACTCAAGCTGGTGTCAGCCACAGTGACACTGACTCTTTCCCCCAGGAAAGGGAGTGGATAACTCCAGTACTGCGCACAAAGCATGGACGGCATGTTGGCACAGACTGTGCTTCCACAGCAAAGGACCATCTCCTGGATTTGGGCTTCGCACCCGGGTGTGGGGATCTTAATACTTCTTCAGTCCAGCCAGGGTGGACACAGTTTGAGATACTCCCTTAAAGCCTGTTGTAAATCCCTGCCTGCAGTACTGGAAATATTCCTGTTTTTCCCAAGACTCTGCTGCCTCTGGTGCAACCATTTCCAGCTTGTGGAGGAAACTGCAGCTGTGGGGAAGTATAACAAAATAAGTCAAACTCCAAACAAGCAGAGCAAACAATCTCTTAACCTTATTTCTTGGAAAAAAGATATTCATTTCAAATGTTTCTTGCACCTGCTAAATGCATTAGCAGTGGTGTTGTATCCTGAACGAGCAGTCCTGATGAAAGAAAAATAGCTTCTTTGTTGTGATCTGGTGTGCTTGTGACAGCCATTCAGGAGATGATTTACAACTCTGTGCTGGAAGCTGGACAGCCACACTCAGTGCTCACATGGTTGCTCTCCATCGTTTCCAAACTTCCTTGAAAGAGCTAAGCACTTTGCCACCTATTTTCTCTTTCAAAAAACCCTCAGAATGAGGTTTTGCACGTGTTGGCCATGCCAAGGAAAATAAGTCCTTATTGGGAATTGGAGGCAGAGGGCCATTGGCCCTGGAGGTTATTATGGGGTGTCCAGTTCCAGCAGCTGACAGCACTGCAGGAAATCTCAGACATTTTTTGCTGCCATGCTGTGGATTAACACATCAGCATAATGTCAGGAGGGAAAGCACAGAAAATATGAGCCACATGCTGTTAAAACAGACTGAGCAGCGTCAGGCTGCCCCAGCGGACTGGTTCTGGAGGCACCGCCCATGCTTTCCACCTCGGGCCACCAGCTGCCTCTGCTCTGCCTATGTGGCCTTGGCCATGCTTTTCCACTCCTCTGCATGGGAGGTGGCCAGGGACATGCCTACCAGGATGCAGCCCAGAACCCAGTACCACAGTCCTGGTCAGCCCTGACCTGTGGCAAACAAGAAGCCAGTTTTTCAAATAGGTTTTCACTCAAAAAGCATGGTGGGGCAGGGGGGCTGACTACTTCTGACACAGTATATCAGAGGAAACAGTTGTGTCCTCCAGCACTCACAGCACAGCACAGGGTTCCCTGGAAACAAGGTGAAAATGAACTCTGGGAACATGAACTACTTTGCCATGGCTTTCTGTAGTGCCTACTTAAAGTGGCAGTGAGAGCACATCATTTTGTCAACATGCATGTGCCATTTTTGTGTGCTATTTGTTTTGGTGATAAAAGAGGAAAGATGACAAAGAAAAGTTTTTACTGGTTATCCTGAGCAGGGGAAAAAGCACATTTTCACCTGCTTGTCTGTTGGTGGTCAGTGTGGTGCCTTCCAGCCCATCCCACTCTTCCCTGCCCTGTGTCAGCCTCAGGTATACCTACAGGGAACAGTATGGGGAAATAAGAGCCTGAAGTGATTTGGCTTCATGACAACCTTCCTTGCCCCCTGAACAGGTGATCGATCAGGCAGCTGATGTTGTAGGGCTACCAGAAGAAAAGCACCTCTCAGAAAGAATGCAAAGCACTGTGACTTCTGGGATCCCCTGGGATGATGGTTGCCCAAGAAGAAGTAAGCCTTCCTACTGTTTATTTCTCTTCAGGTAATCAGAGCTTTGTTTAGCTTCTTCTCCAAGAAAACCATAAAACTACCTACAGCTTTAACTTCTCTGAGTCGTTCCAGCTGAAGGGAGCACCCAAGAGCAGCCCAGTGCAGTGGCCAGTCACCCAGGCAAAAGGGGCGACAGTGTGCACGTGCAGACACGCTTCACACATGCTCCCCCTTTGCTTGTTTGCCAGTGTCCAGATGGGCTTATCTGGGCTAGAGGAAAAGCTGTGCCACCAGAGGATGTGTAAAACAGTAGGACAAACAGGATCCCCTTGGCTGGAGGCAGGGAGGTCTCTCTACAAGTGGGAGATGGCTCCTGGAGTCCAGAGTCATTTACAAAAGAAGGAGAAAAGGAAAGTGGGGGCTCTTCAGGTTTTCAGCTTCTCCTGGCAGCATGAACGGTTGCTTTCTAGAAATGGTGATTTTGATTGAAAACATATTGGCTTCAGGATGTCCATACAAAGACAAAAGCATTTTTACATAGCACTAAATAGAAGCCTCCACACTGCGGGCATATTTCAGGGAAAGGAAAGGTATGATTTCACTCAAGTCTATGATAAGGGCCTTGACAGAGAGCAGAAGAATGTCAAATGACAGACTGTCTTCACTACTGGAATTGAAAGATGCGATTATAAATCTCAGTACTGTGGAGAAGAGCAGTAATACAAAGCCACAAAGTCAAGGTAGCAGAAATAGGATGCAGATGTGGCATAGTGAATTCAGAGCAGACTAAATATCCTATCTGCAACATCCAGATCCCACTGAAATCCTGCTGAAGTCTGCTTTGACTTGCAGTAAGAGATAATCAGGACAGGAATCAAGGGAATTTGTCTCAGACAGAGACCTCTGAGTACTCAGATGGAAAATTCAGATCCCATACCCCAGGACTGAGGGCTGTTCTAGCTCCTGTCCTCAGATAAAAGATTCCTGCCTTTGCTGAGACCAGCTCCAGCCATAAGTAATATGCTAGGATTTCCCAACCTGAGCACATAGATGGTGAGAGAAAGTAATGCTGATCCTGACATCCAGATATAACTGTGCCTTCCTATAGGGAAGGACGTCATCAATGGTGCTTAGACAGGGATGGGACTTTACTTGTAAGAAAATCTGGTGCAGATAAGGCTTTGCTTGAGAAGTTGTAGCTTGTTGATGGAGAAACACCCAAAGCTGGGAAACAGATATCATGTGAATATTTCTTTGCCCAGACCAGTGGTTGGGTTGTAAAACAGCTGTCTCTTCTCTGTGGGAGCAAACTCCCCAGGGGTGACTCAGCAGTCAGCAAGATGAGAACCAGACACTCATAGTTTCTGAACAATGGGCAAAATCGAGACTTTAGTTTCTGTCCTCCAGGTAAGGATTTCAACCTCCAGCATAGCCTTACTAATGAATAAGACACAGTAATGAAAAGCCAGGACTGATGAGATCAAAAATATGAAAGCCAAGATGGACAATTTGCAGTGGCACACCAAAAAAAGTAAGGGCAACTGTAGGCAGCAAACTCTCTGCAGCACAGGGCATGCTTGCTGCAGGCAGCCTGTCAGAGGCCAGCCTTTGGCACCTAATTATAAATATTCTCAGGTTAGCTGAAATAACTACTGTCAGAATAAAGGTTTGTTAGATCATGATGCAAGCTCAGCTCCCTCAGTTCTTAAGCACTAATGTCAAAAGTTAAAGCTGAACTCCCTGTAACCTTTGGGCTATAAAGGATGCCAAATGCCAAATATTTTTTCGTTTTAAAATGACATTTTATGCTAGACCTGGATAGTTTACTTTGTAGGTATACTAAGTTCAAGCTAATGTTTTAAGTCTCTTTGTGCTCCATGTAGAAATCTAGCAGAAAGATCAAACATAGAATATTTTTTTGTTCTTGGAAAGTAGGCACTGGAATACTTATTTGCCAGATATTTTAACCTCTCAAATTACCCCTCATTTAATGGGAAAATCTGAAAACCAAATACTTTGCTGAATAGGTCTATGTTTGACTAGCACTAGATGGCTGTAAGATTGTGCAAGATTGTTAGACTTTAATCTCATACTTTCATCTTTTAAGGCTGATGCTCGAGCAAGACCATAAACTGGCAGGAACTGCTCTGCAAGGCACTGGTGGACGTGCAGAATACCAAGTTGTTTTCTTGGAGGAACCACTGGCATATGAATGGATGTGTTGAGCTCATGTGCTGAGGAACATGTTAGTGTCATGACACAGCAGGACTAGTAACACCTACTTTATTTGGGTGATTATAGTTTTGTATTTTTATACTAAATAAATGAAATCATCTTCATCAACCTATTTAGCTTGCCAAGTTTTCATCCCCACTCACACCATTACATGTTGACACCAGTTTCTAGAACAACAGTAACCTTCACCACAGTCCCCCACCATATGAGAAGTGACCACACAGCATAGATGAAGCAGAATATATGGTATCCAGGTGCTTAGGAGTGACTGTCTGGTTTTGCTGTCTAGCAAACTTAACTTCTCAGATTTCAACAGACAAATGCATTGCACAAGGTTTCCTCAATGAGATAAAAGCTCCTGTGCTACAGAACACCGATGTTCAGACAAGCACAGTCTTGGGCTAATTAAGTAGTAATGTTGCAGAGATATGAGTTATAAATGTTGGGGAAAAAGTGGTGGTGGAGATGGGTTGATATCCAAGCCAAACTCAAATTCTTTGGAAGGGCTGAAGACTAGTTTCAGTCCAAGAAAATGACACCCTTCCCTTGAGCTGGACAGTCCTGTGCTCAGGCTGACACATCATAGGCTGAGGGAGGAGGTGGTCTTGTGTCGCATGCAGCCATCAGCTGGTGCAGGCTTCCCAGTGTTTCTTGACCTGAGCTCCTACATATCTTTCAGTGACAAAGGTTCCCTGTGTAGTGAGTTTAAGCCCACTGGTGAACTGTTTATTTTTTCTTAATTGCCTTCACGACCGCTAGGAAGTAATTCATAACCCTCTGTGGCTCTGCAGGGTTCAGGTCAAAATTGTTATTCCAACCCACACTAGCTATATGAAGCATGCTTTTCCTTAGGGGCCTCTTTTGGGAGCTTATTTGAAGTGGTATTTGCATCCTTTCCTTCCCACCTCAGGTGTGCAGAAGTGCAGCCTCTCCTGCTGGGCAGCGCCTGGCTGATAGAGGGGGCTGACATCAGGCAGTGCTGACTGGATTCAGTCCTGTTGGAGACATATCCCCCCTGCTGCTGGTCCCCCACCCTTTTCTTCTCTTCTCAGCTATGAATGTCCACTGCAGCAGTTCAGGTATCTGTGTAAAAGGGGCAAGAGTGAGCTGCAATTACTGCCCAAGAGAAACCATTAAGGGAAGGTGCTCTTGGAGGTCTGGGTAGTGATCATGTAACACTGGGTTAAGAGAGGTGCTGAGCAAAACACTTGAAAGGTTCTCCCAGTGATTAAAGACTCCCGATCACCCTCTGTAAGAACATAAAGTTCTAGGATGGCTGGAGTGTGTGCTGTTTGTGTTTACCAGCCCTGGGTGCACTTTCTTCCTGTGAATTTGTCCCACCTATGCTTTTAGCAGTCAGGGTCTCCAGGGAAAAGGCCTTGCACACCCGAACAGTGCTATGGTACAAAGAGCCACCCTCTTTGTTCATTCTAGTTACACTCCATGAAAGCACAGCCTGTTCCCCAAGGACACCATTGTCAGGGAGCATTCACAGAGCAGTGCTGACAATGATGTACCAAGCCCATGCAGCTCCTTGCAAGGAAACTGGGAGCTATTGAGGGGTCTCCACTAGTTCATTAAATTTCTTCATCTCCAAGAGATATTCTTCAACTAGAAAAGTTATTATGACCTGGGACTGTTGTAGTGAAGGACAGAGTAAGAAATTTGGAGAGGTGCTCTCTAAATGTCACAATTGCCTGAATTGAGGCACTTCAAAGAACATTAAACAGCCCCTGGCTGTCAATCAGGGTGGTCACTGTCCCACTTTGATGTACTCCTTATTCAGCACATGAATGTTTCCAGCAAGGCAAGTCTCATACCAGATAGTTAGGTTAGAGGAAAACTTCGCCTCAAGAAACAGTGAAAGATCCCTGCTTTTCTCCAGGAAAGCTGAGTTTCTGGCTTTGAAATGCTCTGTAGCTAGCAAGTGTGTGACTTTATTATATACATCTGTACATGACTGACAGCAAGAGCAACCTGCTTCTTATGTCTTGAATTCCTCGTGGATGAACTACTGCAAGTTCATGACTACCACAAGGTCACAGAAATAACTGACTTGACATAAAGTATCATCCAGGAAGATCTGGAGGGGCAGCAGATGCCTTGCCTAATGCACACCTCCGTGCAGAAGCATTTGTGAGAATGCACACGGCAGGAGCAAAGAAACTGATACTAAACTCCTTCAGCCAATGACTTCTACCAAGGTAAGACCTTCTGTCAGCTCAGAAGGCTGATACACATATTGCCAGAGGCTTTCTGTGGAAGTCAGCAGTGGACCTAGTACCACCTGTGACTTTTTTATCTTGGGTTTGGTGGACAGAAGAAGAACCTTAGACCCGCAGAATTAAAACTTCAGACTGGCACAAACCCTCTTCTTCAAAGAAATGCAAGCAGCTCAAGGCTTTTATGTCTGGATGTGGCCTGCATTCTTCTCTAATGACAGAAAAGAAACAACTAAACTAGTCAGGCTGTATTGGCCAAAGTGTTCAACTACTACTTTGTGTGAAGGAGAAGAGCAACTGAAAAGGAATTACAAGCTGTCAATGAGTCATGTTATGATTTCTTTTCTTTCTTTCAGAAGACAAAGAAGGACAAGTTTTCTCTTAGATTTTCTAGTTCACTGGGGGAAAGGGAAATGATGTTTTATTTTAGCAGCTGTTGTTCTTGCATGTGCTCCTGGACCTAAGAGCACAGATAGAGTTGCATTGCCAGGAAGGCTGGTATCTCTGACAAGGCAGATTGAGCTATTGGTGTGAGCCCAGAGAATTTTCTTTAATTTCTATTGTTATGTTTGCAATTTCTTTAGGACTGGGGAAAAAAGAAAGAAAAAGATAGATTCAGTTTTTGCCAAGAGGATTTCTTGAACAATCTAAGTGGTTGAGGATCTTTTCTCAAACAATTTTGGATCAATGTTCAATTTGAGTTGAGGGATTTTCTTTCCTTTATGCATGCTTCTTCCTAAACCCTGTCTAACAGCTAACTAGTGAGGACTGCTGTCCCTAGACACCAGCTCAGGCTCTGTTAGCTTTTGTAAGAGCATTTGTATCAAAATATTGTTGTGCTGGAGTCTCCACGGCCATCTGGGGCTTTGTGCAGACAGGGTGCTTACAAATGAATGTGAACCAAAGCAAATCAACATTGCTTGGCATGAATGAAATGTATTGCTAGGATCTGTCTCTGCCAAGCTAGAGACTGTTTGGCTCCAGTCCCACTCTTCAGGGGGATTGTCTGTCAAAACACAAGTTGGTATTATACAGCATCATGGTTATATGGCTCACCAGTCCTTTAACCCCTCTCAGGCCTTACTCTTATTTCTTGAGTGGAAACCTGTAAATTCCAATTTACAAATTCTTAAGGCAGACTTTGAGCTCTGGTACCTTGCACCAATTGTCGCTCATGCCACTGTCAGCTCAGATAGAGCTGTCTCCTAAGGGGCTGTTAAATAAAAGATTGCAACCCTTTTGAAAGGAAGACATTATTTCTTAATGCCTTAAAATGTTAAGAAGATATTTCGTACCACCTTATGGTGGAAGTCTGGCTTCTTGGTCTAACCACCTCAAAAGCCTGGTCATCCTTTCAAGGTGAGAGTCCATCTCAGACACTTTACTGTCTCTCCTTTATTATCCCATTCCTTCATGGGCAGCAGCTGCTGTTGCTGCTGAGCCCTGCTGGTAAGCTCAGAGGCCACACATTAGAGGACAATCCAAGGCATCAATGTGAGTGACCTCATGGGTCTGCCAAGAGGTGCACAGTAATATTTTCCTCCCCATTTCTGGACATGTTTCTGAGTTCATTCAACATAAGTATGAACATAATAAATTACCACAGTGGCTTGGCCAAGACATGACACTACAGGTGGCTCCAAGCCCATAACATACAGTTTTTGCTATAGTGAAAATCCACAGTGAGCGCTAGTAGAAGTGCTGTCTCTGAACACAAGTTCTGCAGGGCTACCTCTCATCCTGGAAGTCCAGCCAGGGGCAGCAGAAGAAGGATGTGCACATTCCCCTCAGGAGGCAGATGAAGTGGCAGATCCACGGGCTGAGACTCTGTGAGGTCTGGAGATGGCTGAGAAGAGTGGTGGCTCTCCATAGGTGTGACACGCAGCACGTGCCATCCCTCAGGCAGGCAGCTGCCCACAGCACTGCCCAGGCTGTCACGTCGCCCAGCAGCCTGGCGTGCAGCTGCAGCTCGTCCCCGCGGGCAGGGCAGAGGCAGCCTTGCACAGGCTGGGACGCCCTCAGGGCACAGAGCAACTGCCCGGGTCACGCAGCCTCGTGGCTTTCCCTCGCACGGCAGGATTTGTGTGTTTTCCTTCAACATTCAGGCTAGAGCATGCCAGTACCACCTGGCTCTCCCAGGCAATGTCTGCTCAGAGGACTGGGACCTTTTATCATCCCGGGGGACCACAGTCCAGATTTCCCTCTCGTGAGCAGGAAGCTTTATGGATGGCCCCAAGGCTCAGCTGTCTCGGACACAAGGTGTGGCACAGCTGTGTGGCCCCGGGTTGGTTTTTGCTGAGAAAACTGCTGCTGCACTGTGAGAAAATAAATTAACTACAGCCAAGCAAGATAAGGAAAGTCAAAATATGGAATTGAAGTTGTCAAGATGATGATAGCTAGCAATGCAAGGCTTCCAAAGTAAATGCTTTAAGAAGAGGGATAAAGCCCTGAATGGCTAGGTCCCTATGTTGCTTTAAAGATCCCTGAGCTGGAGCTTAGAAATGCTTCAAGTTCTTGCCTCAGGTTTAACTGATGTGAGGGTATGTCCCAAGTGCTGGACTCCAAGATGGGAATGGAAAAAGGGGCACATGAAAATAAAGGGGGAAAAAAAGTGCTGGGCACATGACTGAGAGGGAGATGTCCATGAAGAGTGCATCTAGTCCACTGATAGGGAGGAAGCGTGAGGAATTTTACTGAGAAGGTGAACAAAAGCACAGGCAGCTGAAGGGCCTGTGCAGTTCTGCTTGGCTGCACACCTACTCCATCCTCTTTCACCTTCCTGGAACGACTACCTCCTACAGAAAGTCCCAAAACCCCTTCCCTGACAGGGCATCTTCTTTCTTGAGCTGGAAGCCCTGCAGCAGGAGGGCATGGACAGAATGTCTCCAGCCACATCCTGGGAGCAGTGACCTGCAGGCAGCAGCTTTGGCTCATGGGCACCAGCACCCAGTACAACATTGTGCAGAAGGCAAGCCAGGACATGAGGGGGGTTTGCAAGGGGCTAAATAAGTGTTTGGGGCAAATGGGGCTGAAAGCCATCTTGCTGAGCTTGCACCAGCCCAGTATTTGGTAAGAGGTAACTGGGTGTGCTGGATGTGCAATGGGGAGCTTTGTAAGGAGCAAGGAGAAGTTCAGATGCCTACACTGGGGTGGTGACCAGCTATTTCAACCTTCCCCAGCTGGAAACATCAGCAAGGGCATTTCCCACAGTTAGACAATGTTATGAATGCTGTGAAATTCTTTTATTTGGGAAAAAGAAAGAAAGTAAAGCAAGTAAAGTGCAGTTATGGTGTACAACTGGTGCTGGCATTTTATTAGAGTTATAGTTAGGTTTCTGTGAAAGAGAAGAACCTGGTGGTGACTAAAATGTGAACACTTCTTCGTTTTTAGTATGAAATTAGCCACTATCCAGCAGTGAATATCTAAATAATATCAACAGCCAGAAAATAAATGTATCAATTGTTATCTCGCTGAAGCTAGAATTTTCTGCTGCTGCATCAGGACCTGGATTAGTCCCAGGGCAGCACAGAGGAAACCGAGAGGACAGGGACCTTTGCAGGAACTCGCATCCAGGTAGAGAGAGGAGAGCCTGCTCAGCTGGAGCTCTGTGGTACGGCCATGCCATCGAAATGCTGGACCTCAACTCACACATACTGCACTTCCCAGCTGGGGAGATGCTTTGTCTTAATCTCACTCTGAGTTCTATCAGAAGCCACTACCGGAGAGATGCGAAGAAAGCCCTCGTTCGCGCTGCTGGAGATGTGAGGCTGTGTTTCAAAGGCTGCAGCCCCTCTCTGTAAGACCCCTGCGAGCCGCAGCCCCGGCGCGGAGCTGGGCTGGGNCCTCGGGAGCGCCTGCGGAGCGTCCTGAGAGGCTCCAGTTACTTTTATGCTGGGTGTTCCCCATCGCTGCGAAGCATTTTTTCCTGCAGCTGGGAAGGACCAAGCTCTTCCCTCAGCTCGAGGTTAATCATCTGCTTGTAATTAACCTGTGACCTCCCACGCCCGCGGCGCGGGGCAGCGCTGTAGCTTTAACGCGGGCGCTGGAAGCGGGAGGGGGACAGCAGTGCCAGGGCCGGCCCCGGAGCTGCCGCAGATCCCTCGCCGCCGCCTGCCATGGAGAGCCGCAGCCTCCTCGCCGCCCTCCTGGCCGCTGTCCTCACCGCCCTCCTGCCGCTTCCCGCCGCCTCCTCGGGCCACCGCAAGCTCCTGGTGTTCCTGCTCGACGGCTTTCGCTTCGACTACATTGATGACAGCGAGCTGGAGGGTCTGCCGGGCTTTCGGGACATTGTGAACATGGGGGTGAAGGTGGATTACATGACCCCAGACTTCCCCAGCCTCTCTTACCCAAATTACTACACGCTGATGACGGGTGAGTACTTGTGTTTCTGTGCTGTGATGCTCCTCAGAGCTGCCAGCTCCCCGTGCCAAGGTGGAAGGCAGCTCCCTGTGACTTTTTCTTCCAAAGAAGATATAAAAATAACCCAAGTTGTGCTTTTAGCTTGGAGTTTAAAAGCACTGTGGCATTACAGCCCAGAATTGTTTCTCTGAATTGTGTTCCAAATTTGGAAATGCCACCTGGAACTAATTTTTTAAGTTTCATTTTGCTCATCCAAGGTGTAGCTGTGTCCCTACCTGCTGCCAATCTCAGCATCATGGCCAGCTCTCCTGGTGCAAGCACCAATGGGGCTACTGCATATACATAGAACATAGAAACAACTGGGACTGCGTGGAAAATGAATACAGGGACTGCTCAGGGGCTTTAATAAAAATGCATGTGAACTGAGTGTGGCTATACTAAGAATTTATTTTCAGTCAGCAGGTCTGTTTTGGCAAGTTCAGCATTAAATTTCTTTTTAAACTTAGTAGATTTTCTGTTTTCTTAACTTTGCTACAAGTCCTCATATCTGCAATAATTCAAAACAGCTAAATGGAAAAACAGTCAGGATTTTTGCTTTTCCTCCCCTGCAGTTTTTCAGAATGTCCAGGGAAGGCTTTCAGAAAATTGAGAGGACAGTCATAGATTTCATTATGCTGATTTGCTTTTAATCTTCTGTGGAGGACACTTGATTACAGTGACACTAGGAAGGTGCAGAGAATAGAGCTGAGTCAATTCTTTCAGAGACAGACATCAAGGAAGCAAAAGTTAAATTAAAAAAAACAACAAAACAGTTTTGGGTTTTTTTTTTTCTGGAGTTTCTAGCTGGATTTTCCTCTGGAGATATTGAATAAGCAGGAGTTTCCAGCCAATGAGGAGGAATAAGAAAATCTATCCTCTCCTAAGATATGTGGCATCTTCCACTATTCTTGGAACAATGCAGTGCCCAGTGATTCATATACTGCTTGCTGGGAAAGCAAATAGATGCCATTGTAAGACAAAAATCTGACATCAGTTGTGCCCAGCTTGTTTTGAAACTGCTTAACCCCTTCTTCCCTCTCTCTCAAGAGAAACACTTTTTTCTTGCTCATCTCTGATCAGAGAAGAGTATAAAATCATCACAGGGTTTTTCATTATTTGGTGCAAATATATGAAGGCAGAATAAATGTCGTGACAGAAAATAGAGGTGTTCCACTCCAGGCCATGTTCTTTAGGTGTACATAGGCAAACTGACCTAACACTTCATAGGTGCAAAAAATCTTCGGATGGAGCTGTTAAAGAGAGAAGAAAAGTGAGTGACGTTTCACTCCTAAGCACATTTAGTCATCATTCCTATTAAGTGTGTATACATAAAGTGAAGTCTATTATCAGCCTTTTGAAGAGTTTTGAAAACCTCCTACTTTGTACTCACAAAGAAGTTTTTTTTTTTGAGATGAAACACCACTACTGGACTTTTCATGTTTTTAGTAGAGTCCTGCACCTCAGTCTGAAGCAATAAGGCAGTCTGTCTCAAACTCAAGCTTCTTGCAACTCTCCCAGATTTTATGATAAGGATATCAATGCAAATACAGTTTAATTGCAAATAGCAATTCACCTCCCTAACACATGAGTCACAGTAGTGTTAAGTAGGTCAGGAACCAATTGAGGACTAAGTTTAGGTGATGAACATTGCTCAGAGGAAGATCCAAGCCTGCCCTTGAGCCCTTGGGGTGTTAGTGAACCCCATGACTGTGTCTTGGCCTGACAGCAGGGTAAATCCCATAGCTGCACTGTTCTTACCCTTTGGGGCCATGGTGCCATTTCCACTGAAAGGAGGTTTTATGGGGTAGTGGGGTTAGGAGTGCAGAGCATATGGCAGATGTAGTGTTAAGCAGCGTTCAGTCTGCATCCATTAAATTTGCAAGGCTGGGACAGGTTTTGGAGAAAATTCAGCATGGCAGGATGACACAAGCATCATGCCATAGTGACCTGCTTAGTGGTCAAGGGAGTGGCAAGCTACTGTTTCCCTGGTGCTGCTGTATGGGCATGGGGAAGCTGTCATCATGTCTCACCAGCCATGCAGCCCCTCTGCTGCAGGCAGACACAACTGTAACTGCTTTTATTTCTGTTTGGACTGGGATGTCTGGGAGTTAAATGCTGCCATAATTTCTTCTGAGAAATCAGGAACAAATTATTCTTCATGTCTTGCCCTACACTGCTGTTTCAGGAGCTGCTAAGAAAGTCACATTTTAACTTTGAAAACATTGTATTTGTCTTTGTAGGATATTGAAGTCTTTCAGCTAAATCAGTTTAAGAAATTGCACATTCCCACCCCTGGCTTGTTCATGATATCCCACTTTGGTTTTTTTGTTTGTTTTTTGTTTTGATAAATACTCCTGTCCCTTCTTTCTCTGCTCATTCACAAGGCCTTATTGCTCCACATCCATTCAGGAGCATTCATGGCTGCCAGGTCTTGGACAACATATGCATGAAAGTGTTGTAGTTTGTGTGTATCTGACTTGCCTCTATTCATTCTTGTGGGCAAAGCCATTCCTTTCTGTCTACTGCCTTTCACCTCACATCCATGCAACTTTCATGACTCCAGAGTGGTTGAGTTGTTACTAAATGAGAGAAGCTCTCTCTCATTTCTGTGGCTTTGGAGGAGGACAGTGGACTCTGTCCCTCAGATACCATCACTGTTGGGACAGATCAGTCTCCTCAGACATGAACTCACCTCCTCCTCCTGCCCAGACCTGCAGGCAGAGGTTATGGAGGCCAGCAGCATCGGTCTCCATGACCTCCATGGTCTCCAGACCCAGTGCTTCTCAGTGCAGATGCCAAGTAGATGCAACCATAACTGTTGACCAAAAGCCACATATCTAAAAGCAACTAACTAACATATGCTAATGAGAACCACACCCCTTTCTGCTGAGGCGGGGTGCTGGGTCAAGCACTGACACAGCAGGACAAACAGGGTCCAGCCTGGTGAAATTTTGGAAGGAAAGCATGGAAGGGAGGTGACTTGCTTGTGGTCACGGAGTGCTGCAGGGCTATGGCAGAGCTCTTCATGGGTCCCCCTCCTGCTGCTATTAACCTGTGAGAAGATACTTGCTGGAGCTTCCCCAAGACACACAGAAAGCCTCAGCCCAAAGCCCAGAGCCTGCTTAGAGGTCTTTTTCTTTCCTACCCCAACTATGAGAAAGAAAACCAGAGCATAGAAAAATGTAAAATCACTAAGTAATTCAGAGTTTGGGATGAAGCTCCAGCCTTCCTGCAAGACAGTGCATGGCATCAGGACCTGCTATTTGCTTGAAGAAGCATCAAACAAAATCCAGATCAGGGCTGGTGCAAAGGGATCTCACTGACAAGCAACCAGAGAAGCTGTTTTGTTACAAAAACCTGGTGCTGGGCAAGGTAGTTCAAGGATGTGCTAGCTTAAAATCCAACTCATTGAAAAGCAGTCTTCTGTAGCAACTCCCAGTATGCCGTGTTTCTTAGTATTGGCTTCTACTGTGGTAGAAAGACTCGTTTTTAGGTGGTTGGGTTGCTTTCTGAGCTGCTAGACTGAATCCTACCTGGTGTCCTGGCTCTCCATGGTGCAGTTACAATATTGCAATTGTCTACCTGAAAAACATGAAATTGAGTATTAGGTAAAAGGAGATGTTGCAGCTGTGACAGAGCTTTTGCAGGACTCTTTGTGGGCTTGGCAAGGGAGGTAAGAAGGAGTCCAAATATGTCTATTCTAAAAGGTTTCCTTAATCATACCATGTGCTGTTTGTTTTGGAAAGGGAGGAATTAAAACCACAAGCCATCTTGGGTTATTATCCTGTGAGTAGTTTTTAATTTTTCCCTTTCCCCTCTGTGGCCTGACTCTGAAGGGAGTTCTCATGCCAAGTTCAGTGGAAAGTCTGAGGTCTCCCCTGTAAGCACTGCAAGCAGGAGTTACTGCTTCAGAGCACTTCATGCCACATCTGTCAAGAAAAGCTGCTCATGCTCTGGTTGGGTCTCCCTTACCTGACAACCTGCAGGTGTTGGAGGGGTGATGAAGGACTCCTTGCAGCCTAGCTCTCCTGAAGTCTCCCCCAGCTGAGAGCACTCAGGGGCACCTCACATTTCCAGCCAGCATAAACATGAAGAGAGAGTATCACATCTGAGATAGAAATCCAAAAAGGATTTCTTTTCCAAGATCATAACTAGAAATGAAGTCTTTCTGGCAGGTTTTCCATGTGGATGTGCCAGCTGCCTGGTCAGCTGTGCAGCCCCACATCCAAGAGTCATATTTCACTTGGCCTCCATGGGAAGCAGAGATGGGTGGGGAACTGCTTGGAGAGGACCCTCCATGTGCCCCTTTGGAGGGCTCTGATCTTAAATAAGTGGCAGAGGGGCTGTGAGGTCCCCTGAAGCTTGAGGGGTGGAGGAAAAGATAGACCAGAGGACACTGCAGACTCCTGCACTGAGAGTGAGGGCTGTGGCCTTTGCAGGGGTGCCCAGACTCGCTGTAACACAGTGATGATGCATTTGGGTGCTGTCTAAAATACAGGGGTGGTGTGTGGTGTTTTCTCAGCCACTGCAGCTCATCCCTACATATGCCATCACCTCTTCCTCTGCATAGCAGTAGGGAGTGGGGTGACAAGGCAGAGCTCCCACATCCTTGATAGGTGACATCAAGGTCCACTCTGCCAGACTGAAGATTTCACCCATCTTCTATGTTTCAACAATCTTCCCTTCACTCTTCACTCTTGATTTTGGCATACTTAACTGCTGAGGGGCTTTGGTGGATGATGCCAAAGTCTAACAAACAGTCTACATCTGTTCTCCCCTGAGCGCAGCAAGTCAACATACACTACATCCCATTTCTTCCATGTTTTCTGGGAGGAAAAGCCCTTTGGGCTCCCAACCCTGGAATCCCCTGGAGTTTGGCTGATGTGCACACATACTCTATATTTACTGTGAGAGGTTTCCTGATTAAAAGTATAGCAGCTCCAGGCTCCGTCCACTCAGTACCTGAAGGAAGCCCAGCCTGGTGATGGTTCTAGTGGATGCCTCTTTTCTGCTGCACAGTTAGTGGCATCCTGACTCCAGCCTGGTCCAGAAAAGGATGCTGACAATTTCTGTTCAGCAGTCAAGCAAGTTCTTAACTATGTAAGCAATACCTGCATGTTTTCTGTGGCATAAAAAGTGGAAGGATAGGAGTACAACAGGGAAGTTTATTACATATATATGAACTAAAACTATCTCTACTTCACTGTCCAAGCTTAGAAAAAATCCAGAAGGACACAAAGTGCACAATGAGTGACAAGGGAAAATGACTTTTTCTTTTTGGTCTTCTCCAACAGCTACAGATGCCAGGAGCAGCAGAGATTTAAAAGATTCTGTTTGTGACATAAAGCTCTGAAATCAAGTCTCTTCCTTTTCTTGGATTCATTAGCTTTCCATTTCTAAAGACCTGTGTTGGGAAGCAAAAGAGCATGAGCTGTGGGAACACTGTTAACTGGCAGAGAAAGGGTACTATCCCAGCAAGAACAGGCTGGAAAAGATAGTGGGAACCAGGAGGATTTTCTTTTTCACATTCTTCCTCTCACTTTGTTTACTCACCACCTGCAGAAAGGCTGCAATGCCAAGTGCCAAGATTTTTCTCTTTCACACGCAAAATATTGCAAGAATCTGTGTTTGCTTTCTACCAGTTAAAAAAATGGAAACACTTCTAAAATGTAGAACTGAAAGTTTTTTCTAACACAAGTTCACAATGCTACAAATTGAAAGACAGAGTTTTTTCCTCCTCACTAGCTACAATCTCACAGCTCACAACTAGTGTACCTACTACCAGCTGTTAGCTAAGTAGACATTCATGTATCAAATTTCTTAGCCCAGAGCTGAAGTCACTGCCAGAGACTCATACTCTGTCTAATAATGCAGGCAGCAGCTTTGTCCATTGTTTTGTCCAATGCTTGGAGCTTCAGTGCCCTCAAGCCACACCCAGCTCTGGGGGTTCAGGGGTCCCAGAGTGGTCCCTGAGCCCACCACAATTCAGGAGAACAATCAACAGCTCGGAGTCCTGGCTCTCCACGGACACAAGACCTGACTTCCCACACAAGAAAGCATCTGCAAAGCCTCAGCTGGATGATTTATTAGCAATTTTTGTGCACCCCAGCCCCGGCCCCATGATGAAAGCATTGAATTAAGGGTTTCAAGCTCTTACTAAATGAATCCACTTTAGGGGAAAAAAAATGCTGTGTATAGCAGAGATTTTTTTTTGTGCTTTTTGATGTGATCCTACTTGAATTGCAGTCTTGCCTGACACAGGCTAAGGTGTTCATGCTTTGGCTTTGTCTGATTATAGAGGTCGTAAAAATTTGGAAAGACTTTGCCAGCAAACTCCTTTGGAATATGAATTGTCTATGCACATCATGCAAGTACTGTTTTTACCTGGGGGTCTGCAGATGGCAGGGCCATTTTGCCCAGGCCAGCATTCCCCCGAGACTTCTCATGAGCTCTGGCCTTCTCCAGGCTACTTAGGGTTTAGCACATGGGTTTTGTTTCTACCCTGTGGTCTTTCTCGTCAAAGCAGAGCAGGTGAGACCCATCAGGGGAACAGTAGAGCAGTGCATATATCAAAGCTTAGTTCCTGGGGACTATAGCAACCACTACATCTGCTCCAGAATAGGAATATGGTGCTGGTGACTTTTAAGTCCTGTTTTCTTCATCCTTATGGGAGGCAGCAAGATCAGAGCAGAGCATTTCCCAAGGCAAGTCATCCAGCTGTTTGCATGGAGGAACTTCACTCTTCCCCAGACTGTATAGCCCTGTGGCAGCCTGTGCTTGCATCTGCCCCCCTGACTCTTGTCACTTTCCAGAGAGTGGGGACATCGTGGTGGGACATGAGAGGAAAGGTCTCACCATAGTGGCAAGGCATATATATAATATTGCATAGTACATTTAGCTAAATGCATGATGTTCACAATCAGATTATGGTACCTTTGCTGCATTGGCTAATACACACACTGTGGGTTCTCTGCTAAATCTGATTTGCTCAGTGATGGCAAATGGCAAATGCCCCAGGAGAGCACACGCTGGTTTCCAGATCTCACACGTGGCCAGGGCAGGGTGCTCAGCACTCAGTGTTACTCTGCTGCTGCTGTGGGTGGCCCAGTGGCTATGTGTTCTGCTGGCTTTTTAAATTTCGTCTTTGTTTTGCAGAGATTCATTTGGATGCTGACGAAAGTGCCTGGAGACATGGGAATGTGCTTTAGACAAATGCTGTATGAAGTGTAGTGTCCAAGTAAGCTGTAGCATGCAGACTTGCAAATGCTTTTGCTGGCTCTCCTCCAGAAGGATACAGCAGTTATCATATTCTTGGGAACTATACCCTCTTTGTTTTCCTCTGTTGCTTGAGGAAGGAGTAATTTTTACTACAATTACAGTGAGTTTAAACAGTGACATTTGTATGCTGAAATTGTTTTCTGCCCTGTTTCTATTTTTGAAACTCTTAAGATAATGTTTGATTACAGAGGAAAGCTGCAGTAATGGAAGAAGTAATAAATTCTGAATGTTATGGTGACTCTCTAACACCATGTTGCTATTTTGATAATGATTCAAAAGAAGTACACCAAAGGTAATTTTCTTAGGCTGGAGAAAACAAATGAAAATGGGATATAAAGAAAAAGGGTTGGACGGGTGACCCAAAAGAAACTTGAGAAACGGCCTTAATTCTGTGTATGAGTATCCTGGGGGGAGGGGGCAGGGGCAGAAATTCCAGTTATTCCAGGGCTTTTCAATCTAGTGAGCAAGGCTCAGAATAGCCATGGTTGAAGATTAACAAAGGTCAAAAATAAAATTAGACATCAGGCATACTTTTGAACATTGTTAACTGATGACAAATATTGGGAGGAGCAACCGAAGGAAGAGGTTCATTGCTTGATTATTGATGTCTTCCAAGGAGGTCTAGGGTCTTTCTGAGACACAGGCCTCAGGTAAGCAGACATGAATTGTATTACATGGTCATGCCTTTTGATGTGTTGCCCACCTGATCTTCTTTTCTGACTCTGTGAACCAGGGATGTCTGCAATGAAAACTGATGCCTTATAGTCTTCTAGGCCTCTTTTTCCCACAGTAAAAAAAGGATCTGGAGTCCACAGAAATTGAACTAATCTAATGTGGAGAACAGAACACTGTCCTCTGTATTAGTTCAAACAGTTAATTAAATTTCCCAACAATACTACAAAGAACAATCTCCAATCTCTTCCTTTAAAAAGTGGACAAACAGCAGGCCTTAAGTCCTATAGGATCAGTAGCAGCTAGAGCTCATTAATTCTTTATGAAGACTACACTATACATCATACAGATCCCTAATATGTAGGCTTCACACTGATAGAGCTTCAGCACTGACCTGTAAGTTTCTCAGGCTGGTACAAACTGCCTGCTGCAGTTTATCAGGTTGATAGATGCTTAGGAATGCGTGGACTTTAAGAAGCTGAGGTTGTCCTGTAAATTGTACAGCTGTGCTTTTGATGCACTATAGAGACTTCCCTTCTAGCTCTTTTGAGACTTACAGAAAAGAGAGCACTTGGCAGCCTGAAGAGAACAGATTACTGCCCATCCAATCCACCAGTTCTCCTATATTAAACCTGTTTGAGTTAGTATGATAAGTATTGACTGCCACAAACTGGGACCACTTTTTTCCTCTGGGAACGAGGAAATGTTCTGCATAATTGAAATACTTTTTAGTAAGGAAGGAGAGTTCAAAATCCATTTCAAGATCACATGCCCCCAAAGTATACAAAGTCCTCTGCTTGAAATGACATCTTTTCAGAACAAGAATACCAAGGTTATTTCAGGTCTGATCACCATATACAGGCTCAAAATAATCAAAGCCTGTTATCTGGATCTCTGCAATAACATGACTCACCAGCTAATGAGGACAGTGTCTATCACATGCTTCAGTCATTGCTTTTTAAGATATGTAAATAAGGAACTTCCAGTACAACTTATTCTTCAACATTTCTTTTCCCATTTCTGTTAATTCATCTTCAGAATAATTATTAAAATATAACATCTTCTCTTCTGACAATAACAAGTAGAAGATATCGCTCAGTTATTATATCCTGGTTTCTTGTAATACGAAGTTGCCCAAGGGTCCCTCAGTACAGTAGGAGACCTGAACATGTCTGATGAAGTTATTGCTGTGGCCACAAGCAAAAACAAAGCATGATCATTACAAGAAAAAAAAAGAAAAATGAACAATAATGGAAAATAACATTAACATATAAATGTGTTTGCCTAGTTTTTGTCTGTCTGCAGAAAAACAATGTGCCCAATGGATCAAGGAAGGGGAAATCCAAATTTTTCAATCTTTGTTCTGTGTTTCTAGATTGTGCTCTTATCACCTTCACAGCTTGCTTCCCACAGCCCTCTGGTTGTGAGTGCTGATGGGTACCTTAAGATGGCCTCAGATTTGGCAGGTGTTGGGTGCGTACAAGGAGCCAGGTGTCAGCCAAACTTGTGGCACCCATGGGCTGCTGCTGACATAATTTGTGTGTGGGACTGGGTTTGAAATGCTGAGCAGGACACAGAGTGCAAGGTTTGTTTCTTCAGCTGTCTAAAATTTGGCTGCCTGAAGCTGAGAAAAGGCTGTGATCTTTCTCTACCAATAATTGAGAGCGTATGCACCTCCAGATACCTGAGATGCCTATCTTAGGGCGGCATGAATTGCTTTCTAGACATGACTCTTCTTATCTGTTGATTGTGAAGGGAACACAGGGGGCTGACAAACTTCAGCAACTAACTTTTGGGTGTCTGAACTGGGGGATTTAGTAATCAAACTGGAGCACCTCAGTGAAAGGTAAGAGTCAGGGAGATGTTATGAATGGTTGCAAGGTAAGAGATCCTGGAATTCAAGACAGGGCTTTTCAGTTGATTTGCTGGATGATCCAGTAGTAGCAGTGGTGGTGCTACCAGCATCCTTCTACTGAAGAACACCAGTCTGATTGTGCTGCTTTTTTCTCCACTCTCGAAGGTCGCCACTGCGAGGTCCATCAGATGACTGGAAACTACATGTGGGACCAGAAGGCAAATGTATCATTTGATATTGGTGTGAATAAAGAAAGCCTGCTGCCTCTCTGGTGGAATGGATCAGAGCCGTTGTGGGTCACAATGATGAAAGCTAAAAAGAACGTTTCCATGTACTACTGGCCAGGTTAGTATATGAAAAATTGCTACAATGCACCTTGACATCTGAGCACTCCATATGCTGTAGGAATGGCTCTCTAATACAGTTCTGAAATACAGATAGGAACTTTATGTGCTTTACTAACCAGACATAGAAATGAATTAGCTTTTCTTCGGTCATGATAATTTGCATATGCTTAGAAAGGAGAAGACTGAAGTGTCACTAGAGGCAGCTTTCCACTAAATGCTAGCTTCAGAAGGGTGCTGGCTTGAATAGTATCCCCTATCCCCTCCTCCATCAACTGCTTTTTCCTCTTGCCCACCTGTAACTTCTGCTATGCTGAGTGGCTGCTCCATGAATGGTTCATGGTCCAATGAAAGTTAAACAGTAACCACCCTCCCCCAATGCTTCTTTGGTTTTAATCTGGAAATTAGTAGCTGAGAGCTGAAGATGATCTGCTCTGTGAGGACAAGAAAATCCAGCTGAAAGCAAAGCATCCTTGTCCTCTGGACCTCCTTCATTGTTCATTCATCTGTGGTCCCAGTTGCTCTGAGTCTGAGCCATTCATTTGGAGGGACTTGGCCTTTCTGTTCCTCATTTGTTAGATATTGGACCACTGGAATGACTAGGGATGTGTAATAATGAGTCCTTTTTATCAAACAGAAGTATTGTATCCCCTTAGGCTATACGTTTAGGGACTCATATGGAAATAGATGTTCCAGCTGAGCAACCAGACCAAATCCCTTGCAAAGCACCCAGATTCTCAACTGGTTTACCTTCTAACTGCTACCTACCCTAAGCAGTCTGCAGATATCCTCAATATGCAAGCACAGGCTGGAGGACCAGAGAGCTGGTAGAACAGCTGTACTGAATACAGACAGTGCCAGTAGGGCAGTGGCAGCTGACTCATGCCATGGGCTCCTGGCCAGCTCGTCTCTGCATCCCAATGCACATGTGCCTGGCCACAGTCTTTCCATGCAATGTGGCTAAAGGTGTCCTGGCAAAAAGCCCACGATTCTAAGGAATGGGAAGAAAGAGTGAACCAAGATGAAAAACATTGAAAAGCCATCGAGAGTGTTTCTGCAGTACTGAAAGGCAAAAAGATCTGAGGGTGACAATATTGCCTTGTGGACTCAGAGGCAGTCAAAGAGTTTACATCAGCCCTGAAAAAAGGCTTCTTCCTACTGAAGATGTCTAAGTGATTGAACAGCAAGGCAAATAGTAGGATATAGAAATTATACAAGAATATAGGAATTCTTCTAAAAATTTACAAGAAGATCTCTTTCTGTAGACTATTCATTTTTAACTACTATTGTAATTACTCTCAATAGATATAATTATGTACTGAATAGATGTAACAGCCTACAGAGAGCTGCTGAAATCCAAAAAACCAGTATCACTTTCCATTAAGTGCCTTTGGACTTTACCTAGCTCCTTCATGTTGCCCTTTGAGCAATGTTTCCCAGGGAGAAAACATATGATATATATATATATATACACACATATATATATTTATCTACACATATGTATATATGTATCCCTGTATATATATGTATACCCTTCACTCTGCCTGCAATTTCTAGCTGAAAATTGCAAGGAACAAAAGAGACTGCCTTTCCCCAGTGCTTACACTCCCAAGTGTATGCAGTGAATGCTCTTATGACACAGAGGGGGAATTTTTGCATGGATCTGACATTTTAGCTGTGGACTGTGACATATACCTCTGTCTGTCCTTAATTATTTATCTGTGATGGCTGACCTTTGGCAAAGCCATCAGTGCTTCAGTTCAGCAAAAGCTGAAGCATATGTTTATTTTAGGGGTACTCATGGTCTCAAAGGACACATTGGCCATAGAGGATCAGACACAGGAAGCAGAGTGAAATACGGAGCTACTGAACTAAAATACAAGGCTGTTGGGCTGCAGTAGGACTCCAGGTATAACTGGGGTGAACAGAAGTCACTCCAAATGCAACAGCATTTGTTACGTTTTCCCTATACAAATTTTTTCCAACCATTTTCTTGTTCCATAGCAAGGAAAAATTCCTTTCTAAAATTTCTAGATCTATCATTTTAAAGTTTAAATTCTTAACAAGCCATTTGAATGGGAAGTGATACCAAACAAAATGAAAATAAAACCCCAAGATTTAATAACCAAGGTGAGTAGAGGTCCCACAGGCATTGGCACTGCATATGATCTCTATTAGTGATTAGCTTTCCAGCCTAAAGACACACTGCTGCTTAGTAATGAATCTTGCAATTATGATAAAGATCCAAACAGGAAAAGTTTGGGAAACTCTTAATAGGAACTGCAATATATAGCCAAATTCATCCCACTTTGTTCTGGAAGATGCTATTTTCTCTTTAGCGAGCAGCAAAGACAAACGAGATCAATGAACCACAGCAGGAATGCATTGGAAATGCCAGAGTGCTGATTCCCAGGATTAACTTTTACCAGTGTCATTTCCTCCTCAGAGCCAGTTCCAAGCTTTGCAAAGTCTGAACCCAAAACCTGCTGCTTCATTTTCTTCCCTATGTTCCTCTCTCATGTGAGGAACTCACTCCTCTCTCATGTTTAGTCACTGCCTAAAGAAAAGAAATCCAGACCCCAGCACACGGGAACGCAGAGCAGGAGAGCTCTCAGATGTGAATAATCACACAGCTTTATCTGTGAGCCTAACATAAACCCAGCAAAGACAACTCATGGGCAGAATGCATCTGAGATCTCTTGATTCTAGAAGCAGAGGAGCCAAACTATCGCCATGCTGGGGGTCCCAAACACCAGTTCTGCCAAAACATAGGGCCTTGCCTTACAGGGACGTTTTTCTTCTTTCTTCATGCTGTGCGTGGGGTGAAAGGCACAGCCTCACACCCAGGTTGCCTGTCCAAAGCACTGCTGCTGGAGCAGGTGGAGAATGCTCAGAGGAGTGCAAGAGCCTCCTGGCAGTACCACTGAGATCAAAACCTTGGAGCGGTCCTCACCCTCAGCCCAGTAAGTGGTGTCATCCCGGGTGCTCAAGCTCCTTCATTTTTCAGCAGCCCATGCAACTACTTTAGCTGAAGTGCAGTGACAACTTCTCTAAACACTGAAATGAGAGACAGAGGAGGGAAGAAAAAAGACTCTAAACTCAACTTTTGCCATTTAAACATAATATTTACCAGACCATACAGCTAGTCTGGAAAATTTTCAAAATCTTCTGTTATGACATGAAGTGTCCAACTGTTAAATGAATGTTTAGAAATGTAATTTAAAGCTGGCAGAGATTCAGGTCTCCATGTCAGATAGATAAAGAGGGGTTTATCACTCTGAAAGAAGTCCTTATTCCTGCTCCAGTAGTTCAGATTTTTAAATAAAGGTTTAGCATCACACAAAACTATGCAAAGGTATCTAGCATTACATCTTAGTAAATACAGCTTAACTATTTGTAGTTTAACCAAGAAAAACTTAGCATTCCCTTTGGCTGCCTCCAAATCTGTTTAAATTTTCTTTCCCATAACATCTAAAAGAGAAAATTTACCATCTGTCCTGGCCTCTACCAAAATGAAATTTAAAGGGTCTTCATTTCTTAATGGCCAGTATTTTGAACTTGTAACAAGCCTTAACATTAAAAAACCTAATTTAAGTTCCATTCATCATAGAGGCTAAAAAAAAAGAAAAAGAGAGAAACAAAAAAAGGAAAAGGAAGCTCTTGGTGTCTAAACATCTTGAATTTCCAATGGTACTGTTCGTGAACTGCACACTTGAAGACCACTATTTCATGGCCAAAATGATTAAATTATTTCTAATTGTTGCTACTCTGTAGTCTTTTACATCATGCTCATCACTTGACAATCTAGAAATAGCAAAGATATCTCAGAAACGAAAATATCCCAGATCCCCAAGAGGTTAATGCTCCCAGTTAAAATTATCTCATGAGTAATTCTGAGGAATGTTATTTGAGAAAATTACAATCTGATGTCAGTATCTGAAGAAAAAAGAGGCAAAATGCAAAATGATCATATTAGTCACTGGCTATGAGCAGTTATCCACCTGAAGTTAAACACAAGGTATTTCTAACGACTTTCTAAATGGATTCTTAACTTCTTGCCTGGTTTTGGAGACAATCTTGAGCCAGACTCAACTATGAAAGGAGAAATTGACTCCAAAGTTCCAGTTCAGTCCTGAAATACTAGCAAAGCCCACAGAGGACAACTGCATCACCTCAAGCATCTGAGGTAGCTGAAAGCCCTTGTTTTGCTGCTGGTAGCACTCAGAACATCCTATAGAAGACTGGAGCTCTGTGCCCTCAGGGAAGGGGACTTGTGGGTATGACTTCAGGCCATTAATGGAATACATTTTTCTGATGATTTGGTTAAGTATCAGCTTGGACCCATCTCTCCTGCACAGTGCGATTTCTTGGGGATGCTGTGTGCAGACGTATAGGAGTTTTATTGTGGGGTGATCCAGACAGTCAGTTCTTGTCAAGTAATCTGCTGGCTGTTTAACCAGGCTGCAGACAGCTGTCATGGTGGATCATGGTGGAGAGATGAAAACTGAGGTATTTTCATGCAGAAAGTGGAAGATTAAATCATATGTTTGGGGCAACAGGGGAAGAATGAAAAGTAAGCACCATCCCACAATTTTAATAGAAATAAAAATTAGATATAGCTTCAAGAGTAGGCAAATGTGTTTTTACAGGAAAATAAATCAGTTGACTATATTTTATGTTTATTATTGCAAATAATTAATTAATCATAACAGATGGGGTCCCTTGAAACACACAAAGCATGTGGAGACCTGGGAGCTGCTGCTACCACAGGCAAAGAGACTGAATCTGTTATGTGTGCTATTGCCCTTTAACTTTTGGAAAGGATAATTTCCATCTGACTTATCTGGCTTTCTGCAAATCATTGAAGGTTTTAAAAAATTTCCTAAGCTTAAACATTTAAATTTTTCTAATTTTTCATGGTACTCCTGAACCATCACATCAGAAGACTCCTAGCCAGCTTGGCCTGCAATCTGTGTGCTTTTCCCTGCGTCCCAGTACTGCACTTGAGTGATGTGAGCTCATGGGAGCTGAGATGCAAGACAGACAGACTCTCTTTATTGAGTGTCCCAGTAAGCAAACCACTGTAAATCACCTCTGATAGTAGCTCTGCTTGCTCTAGGGCTCTCTCTGTAGTTACATCTCCTTCTTATGCCCCAAGCAACAAGTCAGCTTATGACAGTCCTTAATACATTCCACTTTCCTCCAAAAGGAGAAGCAGAGGGACCCATATGTACAGATTCAGGCTTTGGCTTAGAGATGCCTTTTTGACCAGACTGTGTTGCTGTATACAGAGGCCATTTTGCAAAAGGTGGGTTTTTTTTTTGTTTTGATTCCTCCTTGTGCCCCTTGTTTTCTGATGTATTTCTGAATACATCAGAAAACGCCTAACTGTGATGGGAGGACTCTGGGGTTCTGGAATGATAATTTGCATTAATCCAGTGTTTCTGGAAGCATACTTCTTTTAAATATTAATATTATTCAGCTGCATAGTAACTGGAGAGCAAAAGGGCAAAGAAAACCTCACAAAAACATGTTTTTCTGTGTTCAGGGCCATGTTCTCCTATAGGATTTGCTGCCATAAATTTTTAGGCCACAAAACAGACTTTATTTTGCAAGAAAGGCTGCAAGTTACCAAGAGAGTTAATTGGTTTACACTGTTTTAATAAGACCTCCTGGGAAACAGATACAATAGTGGAGAGCCAGTATCACATAATAAAATACAGTTTATAGAGGATATTGCAACGTAAGATACAGCATGTCTAACTGGAAAGTATTTGCTGAAGTTTCAGAGAACAATATCTAAATTTATTATGTTGGAAGCCTGGAAATGAGGCTATATGGCCACAAAAGTTAAAATATAAACAAAGTGGTGATTTAGGTGGAAATGGTCTGCCACAAGGGAATCAAGCATTTTATTGTGGGAAGGTCAGAGACCTTCCTTTTAGAGAGGGAAATAAAAGGGTCCGATGTACAGTTTGCTACAAGCACTTGTCAAACCAACGTCTCTCCCCTTTTCCCTTGCCAACCACATGGTTTCCTGCAGGGAAGGTATAAGGTAAGTAATGTCACAGGGGATTTACAGACCTGAACTTGGACACCAGGGTGTGAGGTCTGTGATCAAGGTGAAATAGCAGAGCTCACCACATTTTTTGCTCATAGGTTGCGAGGTTGAAATCCTTGGAGTCAGACCAAGTTACTGCCGTGAGTACTTCAGTGTCCCAACAGACAAAAACTTCGCAGACGCCATCAGCGATGCCCTCGAGTCTCTGTGGTACGTCAGATTTTTGCAGTGTGCGGTTTCCTCTCTCTAGGACAAGTATTTGAATTTACTATCAGGGAGATTTTCAGGATGGGCTTCCAGGTAGGAAGGGGAGGGCCAGGACTGCTTTATAGTATCATCATAGGAACAACACTGTAACAGAAATAGGCCCTTACATTAAGGGTGGAGGGAAAGATGTGCTCCTCTGTTTCTGTGTAGGCTGCAACAAGGAGGAGACATCCTGACTTAACTGCTTTTAATTTGCTGTTTCAAACAACTTCAGGATGAGCCTGCGCATGTCTATTCACTGACCTGCAAGAAAAGGGTTTGAAATGCTTGTATTTAGAGAGGGAATTTGGAAATTCTGAAATTCAGCTCCAGTCACTTCTTTATGAGACTGATGCTTTGGCTTTTTCTTCATTTTAGAACACCTCAAGAAAATATTTATTTTTGGAGAAGGTATTAATTTTGTGCAAATATGGGTATAGAATAGAGTAGAATAGAAGAGTTAAGTTGGAAGGGACCTACAACAACCACATAGTCCAACTGACAGGAATATATGTCTCAGACAACTCCTAGGAAAAAAGGATTCTCCAGACTCAGCTTTCAAGTTTCACCATCTCTCATCCAAACATTTACAAGAGACAATTCCACACAGGGTGTAAAATCAGGGAAGATTGCACCACCACATGCAGCACCAATGCCTTACTTTGGCTATATCTAAGTTCCTCCTTTTAAAGCCTTGTTGGTTCCATAATTAATCCAATCCTAGGAAACCCTTCTACTTTAATACTTGCAACTGCCATAGCAATTTGAATCCAAAAAGTTTTGTATTCAGGTGCTGAGTGTTGATTGTTCTTGAAATAAAGTCTCCAAAATGATGAGAGCGCTGTTGGGAAAGTTGCTCCCAGTTGCACACTGGGCCCTGCTGCACTGATGCTCACAAATAACTGTTGTTTGCAGCATGGGCTTAGACAGAAGGCTTCTGAGACCATGTGAGAGGTTTTATCCTGAAATTATTTCGCTTAGATTTAGAGAAAGTTACCTGCATGTGACATGAGGAAGCCATATGTGCCATAGGAGGCTTTCTGGAGCTTTTGCAATTCAGTGAATAAAAAAGGGAATGGAAGATGTAATACAGACATCAGCTCTGACTTCTGGTGGAAACCCAGAATTACTGTAGAAAGATTTTTGGTCTCGTATCATTGGGATGGGTCAAGATATACTTGAAGCTTCTTGTCTGGTTTCTGTGACGCACAGTGTATAAAGGTGCTCAGTGCTGTTTTTCAGCACTGTAATTGTGAACATGGTTAAAAATGCACAAACTGTTAAAAGTACTAGCCCTTCAAGCTGTTATTTTGGGTAGCTGGAGAGTTTCAATAGCTAATTCTGTCCAAGCCACAAGGCTGCCTGTTGCTGTCTGTGGTGGAAAAGGAAAGGGACACAACAGTGTTGGTGGAACAACTTGCAAGAGGTGAAAGCTGATGATTTCAAGAAAAGTGTAAATATCTGCCACCAAGATGTCATAAATAACAGCTACAGTCTTCTGAAGTGCCCAAATCCTACAGATCATCCCAGTGCAGCAGGAGGTCCTGTCGCTAGTGGTGTCAATGGGTCTGTTTATGCACCATCCCTGGTGAATTTCTTCCTGAGCTCTTTTCCTTTAAACCAAGTGCCCTGTCTCCAACAAGGTGGGAAAGAGGAAAAATGAATGATCTTAGGTAAAATTAATAATCAGGTTTGGGTGTAAATACTGCAGGGACTTAAAGTAAGAAGGGAGGGTAGAGAATGAACAGATTAAAAATCCGGTAGGTTTTCCTTATTCTTTCTCTCATCCATCCTCTTTGTTTATTTCTTTAAGATTTAGAAGAAGAAGTTCCATGCTGCTGTGCCAGCCCATAAGAAGTAAAGCCTCTGAAATGCTTTTATTGTAGGCATATTCATTTAGCAGGTTTTAGCATCTCCAAGTAGAAGAGTCTTGAGCTTGTCATTTATATCTTTCACAAGTGCTTTTGACTTTTGAAGCTGTTCAAAGGCTGGCAAATGCAGTGTGTTTCCTTTCCACACCCAAGGTAATTGGAAAAGCCCATTAGGCTGAGACTGTCCTTAGCTATATATGAGAAAACAGCCTGTGGCAAGGGCAGTCTGTTGCCTGGAGCAGTGCCTTGCTCAGTAGCCCTAATGGCAGGTATTAGTAGTTAAAGAACTTCACTTGGGCTCCCACCATTAGCAAACCTTGCAGGGACTCCAGGGTAGAGAATTACCTAACTTATCAGGGAGCCACTGAGCTTCTCTTGCAATCAGAGGAAATCATCCTTCAGCAATATTCTCCAGTCTTTTCAAACAGGTGCTTCAAGACCACTATTTGGACCAAGAATATTCAAAACAAAGTCAAGCATCTGTTTTTGGCAAGTGAAACTAAAACCTCCCTTGAATCTTTCCAACAACTGTAACTTATGGGCTGTTGTAATCTACCTACCTTCCTGGAGAGGCGTAATGAAGTCTGCATTGTACTTGCAAAGAGTGCTGGTAGAATATAAAATACTTTTTGGTGTTGCCATCAATGCTGTCAAACTCTCTTCAGCAATCTTTTCTAAGTCATTTATTTGGAAAGTTACTGGTGATGGAAGAAGACAGGACTAACAGAATACCTCTGTCTAGAGACAGAATAATTCTCCCATGCAAGCCATGATAAGGGTTTTCTTAGAAAACTTAGAAAACCCTTTCTTTTCCAGAGAAAAACAGGCAAAAATGGAAACAAAGTGAAACTCCAGACATGCTGTACCAAATCCTGAAAACTCCTAAGCATACTCATTACTGGAGCTTGTCCCATTGAAGTAATTAAATATTCTTCCTTACAGCACTGAGCCCTCACAGAGAAATCTCACCACAGCCTAAATGAGATCACTTGTTTTATGCAATAAATCTCTTTCTTAGCTTCTATCTTGATCAAAATGATTATTTACTTACAGGTGAGAAGACATAAATTAGTTTAAGTAGCTCATAATACAGGCACTGCAGCAGAAGGGAACTATTTCAGTAGGTTCAATGACTGTGTATGCAATAGAGAAATTACAGGGTTAAATTTTAGAAAATAATTTATGCCTAATACAGATGGAAAGTAATGCTTACATGAAACTCGGAGAGGGGAGGGCCACTTCATTTAAATTATTTTAAAATCTTGAAGAGTGAGAAACAATACTGTTCTGCAGGGCCAGCAGTGGAGAAATTCCCACCCCAGCAGACATCTTCAGCTTCTCACAGGACTGCTCCTCTGAGGCCTTCTACAAACTGAGAAATGCAAATGACAGACCCTAATTCATTCACTCAGTCCCTTACCTCTGATTTTGCCTCCTCTGTCCCACTCATTACACCAGACTACCCAGGTGTCTTTAATCAGAGATGCTGGACTAACAAGTCTTTTTGTAGGGATCTTCATATGGATGATAGCATGTAATATGGATGGCATGCTCTGCCATATATTAAGTACAGCACAAAAAGACTGGGTTTGAACTTCAGGAATATAGGTTTGTGATTTTATCAACACAACTTCTCTCAGGGACATTTACAGTGAACACTAAAGTGATCATGAAAATGAAATTAAGCACCGATGTGTGTGCTATCCCCACTAATTAGGCTGAGAGCAATCAATGCAGAAAAGTGAAATCAGCTAAACTTGTGCAATTCTGAGATTACCTTAGTTTCCCTTGCTCATGTTCCTGAATAAAACCCCCTTCTAAAATCTCATCCCAGTTCATACTGCTTGGTATTTTCTAAGGCAGAGCACATCCTGAGTTGACCTCTGTGGTTTGGAAGACCTCCCACAGGAGAAAGCCAGAAGTGCCAAACTTTAATTAAAGCACATTTGACTGGTAATTCCCATAATCCTTTTAAGGGGGGCATTCAGCACAGAAATCAGAATTTCTTTGTTATTAAAGGGAAAGCTGCGTTCCTAATTCAAAGAGGTTAGTAGAGGACTGCCAGGCCAGCCTGTGCTTGCACATGGCAGTTTCCACCTGCTGCTTCTGATGGGAGTCTCAGGCAAACTCAGGAGACACTGGGTGTGAATAATGAGCCCAGCAGTGCAATAGGTGGTAGGACAGCACAGGCTGGAAGCAGAAAATGGGGGTTTGTGGCTCTACATGCTTGTGAAGACAACACTGCCAGCAGCCAGGAGGTCTCCATGTGTGTCAGCCTTTCACTCCTTGCCCTCTCTCCCACACCCAGCAACAACAGCGCCGAGATGGCTGCAGTGTACTACGAGCGCATTGATGTGGAAGGCCACCACTACGGCCCTTCATCCCAGCAGCGGAAGAACGCTTTGAAGGAAGTGGACAAAGCCTTGAGCAACATGATCTCACTCATCAAGGTGAGTGGCATCCATAAATCCAGCTCCTGGGTGCCTTTGGAAAAGGCTTTTAAAACTGGTCTTTGTGGCACTGCCAAGAGCCCATTTAACACGTGTAACTGAATACAGTGGCTATAAATTTTTATTTCTTGAAAAACAGGCTACTGAGTTCATGTGAAAGTCAAGGCACCTTTACTGTGATTATTATTTTTATTGATGACATTATAACCCTCCTGGTAGATTTATACCAGTAGCTCCAGGAAGCCACAAACCAATATACCTGTTGCTTTGTTTATGACTTGTGTTGCCAGCTGAATTTCAATGTAGGCAAAGGAATCAAAACTGTGTGTTTCCTAAGGTTTGTGGAATCAGACAATTAAGTTTTATAGTGGTTTTTATGACAGTATTCAGAACTCTGTACTTTAAACTTGATTTTAAAGAAGCATTATTGAAATGATTTTGCAGTGAGAAAATCTTTTGGGTAAATGGCAATTCTGTGAATATTTCTGACAATGATAAATGCATGTTGGAGTTTTTATGTGTTTCAGTGAAGAGAGGAATAAATATGTTCAATTTCACTAAATATTAAAAGCTCTAATGCTAAGTGCTCATGTTTGGGAGGGAAAGAGAGAAACATCCCTTCCACAAGTGGTATCATGGCAAAATTGCTGCATGGACTTGTTTTAGAAAAACTCTGGTGCTAACCTCTCAGACTCTTCCAGAGCAGCAAGTAAAAGTGAATGTCCACCATTATGGGTGGTGGCAAAGCACATTGCAGGACATTAATGGACACGATCCTTCTGGTTAACTTCCACAGAATCAGTGGAGGTCAAAAGGTGATTTAAATTTTCCAGCAGGCACAGACAGTGCAAAGCTCTTACATGTCCCTAAAACTTGTCATGCACTTTCTTCACAGAGCAAAGGCCTTCAGAATGATATCAACGTCCTCCTCTTCTCTGATCACGGGATGACAGACATCTCTTGGGCAGATAAAGTGATTGAGCTGAAAAATTATATCAATATGAGTGATACCATACAAATGAAAGACCGAGGTCCTGTTGTGAGCCTCTGGCCAAATCCAGACAAGCATGCAGAGGTGAGTATAGCCTAGTTGTACCCCTCAGTTTTGTGTTTTCTCAGTTTTCATGCCAATTGTGTCTTCTGTTTTCTCTTAACATTCAAATACTGCTCTCAGAGATGTGTGCAAAAATCAGCTTTTATCAGGAGTCAGACTTGGATCCTATGACACCCTTGTGATGCTGGTTTCTGAAGGAAAGTCACACCAGGCAAATTAAAAAGCATGAACTTCCACTGTTACATGGCAAGGACACATGCTTTTAAACCCCACCCCTATTAGCTTCTGCATTTTGAACTAAAATCTTTTAGGTATTTATCACTTTCAGGATTTTATATATATTAGTCAATTTATTGACACTCTAGCGAGGATGTTCAAATAATCTGAAGCAGGTTCAGGCATTCATATTCCAGTAAACTCCCACTGAGGAACCAACTCCATTAGACCAGAATTGCAAAAAATATTTTTTTACAATATTGTTCTTGGAGGAATTTTTGATGAAGCATGTTGAATTGAGTCAACCATAAAAGCTCAATGCTAGAACTTCAGGCTTTTGAGGGATAAATTAAAACAATAGAGAAAAGATTTGAAAAAAACTTGAAAAGAATGAAAATTTAATTTCTCTGACTAATAGACAAGTACATTATAGTTTAACCTGAAACCAATGCATGAGAAGTCATTACTGCTGTCCTCAGAATATAGATGAGTGGATGTAGAAAATGGGCAAGCTGTTGCCCAGGGAAATAGTTTTGGTTTCTACATTATATTTTATCCAGTATATTGTAGCCTGTGCAATTTTTTTAAAGAGAATATTTGCTGATCTTTGCACCCAAACGGTCTCTTCAGGAATTGTGTGTCTGTGATATTGTGAACATTTCAAATTAGTGCCAGAACTGAAAGTTGTTTTAGAGGCATGCATGAGCAATTCACTCGCAAGTGCACCACAGGGGATCACAGCATTGATATGCTTAACCCAGAGCTCCCTCTTTTCGTAGGCCAGACTTTCAAACAGGGGCAGGTTGCAACTTCACACAGCCATGGGGTTTCATCTGACAAAGCTCTTCAGCATATGCTTCTCTCTCGTTAAACAGCGTAATATTCCTAAGGAGAATAAAGTACAATGCCTTATACTATGGTTTTGTTTCCTTCCTTCATTTCTTTTTGGGATTTCTTACTTGAGGGCTGCTTTTTAAGCAAAATAAAGTTGATTTTCAGTTTCCCAATAGCTAGATTCTCTATTTCTAATGAATTTTAAAGAGCTATGTTTATGAGTTGGAGTGTATTATAACATATTGGTATCATCTCTAAGAATTACCCCATTTCAAAGCACCAGAAGTACTGGTGACCACTCTCTAGCCCCTGTCATGGTGGGACGAATTGTGCCATCACACTCTGGTGCTGTCCTTATGGTCACTGCACATCAGTGCACACATTTGGCACACGTATACACACAAGGGTGACTTAGCTGAAAGGCGAGTGAAGAACCTTTCATTCTTTCAAGAACTGAGCTATTTATTCCTGAAGATTATTTATATTTAACTTGTTAAAGAACAGTATAGATTCTGGGGGCTCCAATAGCTGCCGTTTCTTTGGCATATGAACAGCTTTTCCAGGCATTTAAAATCTATTTTCTGAATAATTTGGGGTGTAATGACATTTGTGTGATTATATTTCAGGCAGTGGGATTAATATTAATAAACCACTTGCATGGCATTGTGCAGATTCAAAGCTGTAGGCTTTGCTAATTAATCTCACATCAGATAACTAACGAAGCAGATAACTGAGCACTATCAATCCCTTGATAGTGGTTGACTGGGTAAATGCAAGAAACACAGGTGAGGTGACGTTCATTCTCCACTCACGAGCACAAAGAGGGAATGAGTGGCAGATGCTAAAGACGATATCTCTTTTCCACACCTGTACACAGGTGTGTACATGCCTCATGGTGCCTTTGAGTGTCTCACCACTTCACTCGCTGCCTCCTGGGAAGGTGTGGTTTCTCCTGGTCCGTTTCTGTAGGCCGGTACACTCACATGTATACATTTGTGAACTTCTGTATTATAAATACACATAATACATGAATTCCTATGTGCTTATGATCCGAGTTTTTAGAATCTCCTAAGCAGGTCCAACCATGACCTTTGGACAGGCAAAGTCCTGGTGTGAATGTGCAGGGGATTAGCCATTTTGCAAATCCAGGTGTTTCCATGTAGCCATTAGCGTATTTATGATCTTTACAGACACATGGTGTCCTAACATTCATTTGTTTTGCAGATATATCAAAAATTGAAAGCTGTGGAACACATGGATGTTTATAACATACAGGATATTCCAAACAGGTTTTTCTACAAAAAAGGAAAATTTGTGTCTCCACTAACTCTTGTGGCTGAAGAAGGATGGTTCATAGTAGAGGTAAAGTAAAGAAGCAAAATACTTAGACAGGAATGTGAAAAGGTGCAATATATTGCTAATCATTAAGTTCAAGTCAATGGGCTCACTACAAAACTAATGTCAAATTCTGCTGTGTGCTTAAAAGAACTTAAAGGTATTGCAGCTATCCTAAAGGCAGACAGTTAAATAGTCAAGATGCCTCTTTTTTCTTTGTTGTTATAAAGCAGTAGTTCTTGTATTTCACATTCAAGTTTTGTTGCCTTACTCTTCTTCCCCCCCTTGCCATCTGCCTTCATTTCAGGCACAAAAAGAGTGTTTCCATTTCAAGTCATTATTCCCTCCATTCAGCAGTACCTTGTGGCAATTTTTTCCTTCTGCCTGGCTTTCCTCCCATCAGACTGTCCTAAAAATGCCCCATTTCTCCCAAGCCCAAAAGTCTCAAAAGGGTCAGACTGAAGATTTACTCCTCAGAGATTCCCAGTGCACACACAGAAAACCTGGGAACTTGTTAAGCAGAGAACCGAGACATGAAGATATTTTACATACTAACTTATTTTCTTACTATGAATTGTTGTTGTTACTTTGTCCTTGTGTCACTACCGGGCACCTCCACATTACAGATACTAATTGCAGCTCAGCACAGCTCAGAGAGTGAGACAACTGTGTATCTTCTAAGGAGGTAAACTGAGCAGTGGTATTAAGTGATTTGCCCAAGGCTATACATGAAGTCAGTAAGCTGGCAACAGAACCACAGAGTCCTGGGTTTCTTTCGTGTCCCAGCATAGTCAGTGCACTTCATTGCCTTGTAGGTTATTGTAACTCAGCTGAGCATCTTTCATGGCCTTCAGAGCTACTGCTCACCAAGCTTTGCTCAGTCCACACTACAACATTTCTCACTAGCCAACATGAATTTAGCATAATAGTTTCTACAGCTGAATAAAAATGCACTTCTAAAAAAAACTGATGGCTTTTGAATACAGCTGGGTGAGTACTACATTTCTGATTAAAAAAAAAAAAAGTATAAAAAGCCAGAGTTAAGATTTAGACAGGTAAAGTAGGAATCTGAAACATTTTCTCCAAAATTATTTTTAAAAAATATAACTAAACTCTCTCGTACAAAAGTTCAAAATAGAACGTTTTTACAATTTCTGTAGAAAATAAAAAAGCACTTAAAAATCATTGAAAGTCTGAGAAACCTTAATAACAGTGCAGCAAACACTGCTGCTATGATAATTATTTCTGTCTCTCTGCCCATTCCTTCCCATTGTTTCTGAATTTCAAGAATGTCCTCTCATTAATACTGTCAGATTTTCCTTTTCTTCAGTACATTTTCATTATCCATGAATAGGATATGAAAATGAAATTTCCTGTCATATTTTTAAAGAAATTATTGAGCCTTCTATTATACTTCCTGCCCAAACCACTGAAGAGAGGATGTGCAACTCTTCCCTGTCATGCTTCCAGGGTTTTTTAATTCTCTATTACCTAGTAGATAGCTAAAAGCTGTTTGAAAAAGGAGATTTTGTTGGTGGTGGTGGTTTTTGAAAGAGACAAAGGGGGTGTATCTGGAAAGCTGTTTTCCTCATCACGGAGCATAGGAACTGAAGCCCATCTACATTTTGGTTAAAGCATGATGAGGAGGGATTTGGTGCTGTATCAAAGCTGATCTGCTCATATGACCTTGTTCCCTTCACAGGAGTGAGTGGTCCCCATCCTTTGGGTCTAAGATCCCCCAGCTGCTCTCCTGTGTATAACAATGGTGTTAGCCCTCAGGGCTGCATGCTCACTCTGTACCCATCCCAGTGTACTTTCCCAACATTTAGAGATCAATTGCAGTACATTTTCTAAACATGCACATGCAGGGAAAATTCCATGGTCTGCAGTCTCAGATATGCCTGTTTCATCTTTGACAAGGATTGCTAGCCCAGGCTTAGTCTGAGTATGAAAAATTACATCTCAGACGAGTTCTCCATACCACTTGGACTTGCCAGGCAGGCACACTAGTGTGCTGCCAGTGTCCTGACCCCAAAGAAGCCCCAGGAGTTTTTGGGGTTTGCTGTAAGGCAGAGCCTGATGCTCCAGAAGGGCAGTGGTGGGATGCTTGCACAGCCCTGTCCCTCAAGCTACTGCCATTAGTGGTTCCATTTCATGAGCTCTCACTTCAGCTGCAGTTATGAAAGTAGATAGTATGTTTTCTGACTCAACTGGCACCAAAAATGATGGTAATTACTGTGCCTTTGCACATTCTGTTGCGAGTAGGTGTCTCCTGATGTCTGGGTGGGTTATGGAAAGCACACCATCTCCTCCTGCATTTGATATTTCTGGGGAAGCAACTGTGTCCAGGACATCTGCTAGGACCATGGAGGGGTGTAGGTATGGCAATGTCACGATGCTTCCAAAGAACCACCAGAAATTTAAATGTGACTTCACTTGTCTGAAGCTGATGCTGGCAAATGCTGTGCAGGTTGCCTGATGGCAAGCAGCACACTTAATCCTCAGGACTCACAGGAAGCTGCAGCATAAGGAGGTGCTATGGCAGGAAGAGGAGAAGGAGCCAGTTATCTCCATGGCTTGCTCTGAGCAGGGAAATAGATGGGGACAGGAAAATAAATTTGTTAGCTAAAATAGTTTCATTTAATCTGGAACAGATTACCCAGAGAAGCTGTGTAGTCGCTCACACTGGAGATGTTCAAGAACTGTCTGGATGCAATCCTGTGCAATGTGATCTAGGACAACCCTGCTTGAGCAGGGAGGTTGGACCAGATGATCTACTGTGATCTCTTCTAACCTGACCCATTCTGTAGTATTCTGGAATTATCTGGTACATCTGCTGAGTATTACATATGAAGAATCAGGGGGTTCCCCTGGAAAATAGTTGGAAGGGCTACACCTCTCAGTCATCATTACTGCTGTCCTCAGTGTACAGTCAATTTTCTTTCTTAAGAAAGAAGACAAAAATCAGACAAAATAAATGTTTATAAAAGAAAAGGAATCCTCACTTCATCTGCTTCACCATCTGCAGGAGCTGCAGCACTTGCCCAAAGTGACAATGTGGGAAACTCTTTTGGGGCATCTTTCTGTCCTTCTGTACCCAAGTGTGAAGGCTAGACCTGGACACTCTAGAGGACTGTGCAGCTCCTCCTCTGTAATTATCAGAGAAATTAATGTCATGGGTCTGATGAACTGTCAGTTGATGTTCTTTGTTTAAGTTAAATTCCTGCCATAGTTTCGGTGTAATGTGGAGTGCCACATCTGTCTGCTGCTATCCCTAAGGAGCATGGGACAGGAGAAACTCATGGACAGGTTGGTCCAGCATTTGATCAGCCCCTAGGGACTGCTGCTCTGACAGATATGGCACTGTTGTAGGTAAGAGCTGTTAATACAAAGCAGGAGAAAGTAAGGAAGGAATTTGAAAGTACATCTTAAGTGCAATATGGGCTAGGAAGAACAAGATTTATAATGACAAATTAATAAAGCATAGATCCACTGAGCAAGGAAATAAAATAGAGTATAGGCCACAGAGAGTGGGACTGTCTCAGGTCAGAGCCAGTGTTCCCTGGAACAAACCTCATTGCTTTAATACGAAAACAAGTAGGGAGAAGAAATAATAATCAGAAAATATCTAGTAGGGGTGATATTTGTATTGTTAGGCTGACTAGTCAAATGGAGCAAAAAATTATTTTTCTAAGGTGTCAATGGCATGTGGGGCAGAACAACACCTCAGTAAAGCCACAGAAGTGCATGGTGCTGGGTGGGAGAGCGGTGCTGCAGGCATGGGGAGAGGGACAGCACCTTCCTTACACATGTCACATATGACTGTGGCACATTGTGCTTGTGGCAGAAATCTACATGAGTTGTCCTCCCCTCCCAGCTGGGAGGTGGTTACTCACTGAGACAGCAAAGCCTGTCAGGAGGGGTCACCCCTCCTGGGCATGAGCTCCTGTGCAGGTCACAGCACAGTGTGGGGCCTGAAGGGGTGGTACAGCACATGGAGACACAACATGGCACCCCATAGTGCCCCAGCACAGCCCAGCAGGCAGGCACTAACCATGCTCTGCTGTTGTCACCCAGAGCAGGGACAAGCTGCCCTACTGGGAGAACGGGACGGGGAGGAAGGAGGCCTGGCAGAATGGCTGGCATGGCTATGACAACGAGCTCATGGACATGAGAGGCTTCTTCCTCGCATATGGACCAGGTACAGTGACACCATCCCTGGTGTTCCACTTCCTCTGCAGCCCCATGGTCCTCACCCCTGCATCCCTGCAGCCCCTGGCACATCAGGACCCCGATGTAGCACTCTGCGACACCCAAAAATTACAAATAGATGGCAGGATTTCCTCACTATGGAGGGTTTGTTGCACTGCATCTATTTTATAGCTGAAGAAACAGGGCAGAGAGATGTGAAGGGATTTGGTCAGCCTCTCTCTGATGTCCCAGTGCAGTTACAAACTCTTTACCCTGTTTTCCTAAATTTTGGCCTAAACTTTCAATTCTATTTGAAACACATGAATCCTGCTTTTGTCGGGGAATTCAGACTCACTACAGCAGGACACTTTCTTTGGGAAGGTTGCAGCATACTTCACCCACCTGTCTGATGGGCAGACACAAAACTCCTGGTTTCTGCTTCATCAGGTTCTTTAAACAGGGCAGAGCACCAGGCAGAGCACCAGGCTAATTGTATTGCACCAGTGAAAGCAGAATGTGCCATACAATTATGTCAGGCTATTACGTCTATCAAGCACATGCAGTAAAGTAGCTCCTGTACTTAAAAATTCAGGGCTTTTTTAGTTTTTAGAATAAAATTGGTCTAGAAGTAAAAATAATGAATAAAATTGTTTAAATTAATGTTTTAGCTGAGCTATGCTCTAAATAGCATGCCACATCCCAGCCTGGTGGGTAAGTCCCAAGAAAGGCAAAGGAGCCCTTGCCCACAGCACCCCACATTCCAGGGTTGCATGATGCCAATTCCTCTCTTTTGCCTGCAGATTTCCGATCCAACTACAGAGCGCCTCCCATCAGATCTGTGGATGTTTACAACATCATGTGCAGCCTGGCAGGAGTACAGCCACTGCCCAACAATGGCTCCTGGTCCAGGGTGGAGTGCATGCTCCGAAACACAGCCCCCTCGGCACCACTCCCACCGCGCAGCAGCTGTGTCCTGGCACTAGCTCTGCTCTCCCTGTTCACCAGGCAGATCTCCTTACTGTGATCCCTGAACAATGTCAGTCAGTGTCACCAGCAACTCCATCCTTCTCTGTTTGTTTTTTTAAAGTTCTTCATTTGAATAATAGCTTCATTAATAGAGTGCTGTCCCCCGCTCCTCCATTGTGCTCCACCAGGCATGAATCTGACCCATCCTACATTTACAATGGTTTTGACATGAAGCCAGGTTTTGTGCTGCTCCAAACACAGCTAGGGACAACGGTGTCACTCACCTAGATTTACAGCACTGCCAGTGAGGGCAGAATCCTGGCTGGGTATCCGCAAAGTTTTCTGGTGGGTGCACATGGGGATCTCTGAGCATCAAACACATCTCACCCCAGCATCTTTCACTGAGGAGCTTACTCTGGTTTGCCATACTGAGAAGTTCAGGAGTGGAGACCAACCTCTCTGCATTTAGCTGGGTTCATTCTGGTTCACCCCTTCATCTCCAGCTCCACCAGCAGCAGAGCCCCATCTTCTGCTTACAGCGTCAGCCAAGCCCTGTCTATACAGACGCAGTCTTTAAAGAGCCAAGAGCTTTGCTGATGGACCATAACGCTGAGAGAGGTGGGACAGCAGGAGAGCAGTGAGAGCATCATACTTCTCTCAGCCTTTCCTTCTTTATTTTCACCAACATGAGTACTGGCTCTGCCCATTTCCAGGGCCAGGCTTTCCTCACAGACCACAGCAGAAGGGAAGGCTGGGAAAGAAGAAAGTGACACAAATCCTCCACTTCAAAGCCAATGGGAAAATGAACAGACATCTGGAGACACAAGGGTCAGGAGAACATAGGATGAGGAAGCCTGGCATTTAACAACCTCTCTGCTTTTCCTGGTGAAGATAATATCATCTGATCATGTTTTGATGTTTTATACCCAGTTGAATTTCTGAAGTTTCTTCAACATTTACTGCTCTTCTATCAGATTTTCCTCTCTATACCTCTGCCTGGTGATCAGCACATTTCCCTTTATTCTGCAGCAGGGAGAGAGGTCTACATTGATACATCTCCCACCCTCTCAGCTAATCCTGGTGATTTTTTCCACCATGGGCTATCAAGCACAAGCAAAGTTGTAACAGCAAAGTTAAATTAAACAGCAGGAGAGGATAGAGCTGTTGCCAGAGGTGCCTTCGGGAGCGCACAGCGCTTTATCTGATATACCTCTGAACCAGGAGCTTTCAGCAACAAACTGCCTTTGGAAGGACTGAGGTCCCTCCCCATGTAAAACAAACCTCTAAGACTTACTACTCTTCTGGATCCAGAGACAAGCACGATCCGGTATGTGTGCTACAGTGCATATAAGGGTGAATGATTACTGGGGGGAAAAAACAAACACCAAATTGAACTTGACAAAAGACTTCTGTAATAGCTGTAAAGATTTATGTAATGTGTTATTAAAGCTCAAGTGAACCATCAAATCAGTTGGGAGAAAAATGGAAAAAAATCAGGCTTTGTTATTAGACTGTTGAGTATAAAAGGCAATTTAGTGCTTTTGAAGCATTTGCAGTAGCTGTAAAACAAGCACCTATTGTTCAGAGTTCCCTCTTGCTCTTTAATGGACGAGGCTCAATGAAATCACTTGAGCACATTTTTAAAGGAAAAAAAAAATCAGCATACAAGATAACTAAATTACCAAGTTTTGTCTGAAAATCATCAGGATAGATGCCATCAGTGCCTGCTAACCCCTCCACAACGTGCCATTTTAAGCCTTACCAGTGAGCAGAAGCCAAGGTCTTCTTCCAGAAGAAATGTTTCTAAAGGTATAAGGGTATATTCAGCTCCTCAGTTATACAAACAGAAATTGAAAATAACAAATTGGGTCTCTTAAGTTGTTCCACAGATGGGCCATGACAAATGAAATCAAAACTGATCCTTGTGAGTACTTTGTGTAACTCATTTTTGTCAGTGTTCATGTGGAAATACTGAAGGGTAAATCAAATTGCAATATTATTTGTTTGACTTTAATGTAAGCATTGTGTGTATGGTAAAAGATACTTGGTCTGCAAAAGCAAAATTTGATGGCAGACCTTCAAGAAGCTCACTAGCTTCAGGAGAACTACAGCTCACTATTTTTTGGAAAGTGCATCTTTCTTCCTCAGAAATGTCTTACCTCTGAATCAATTCACGTTCTCATTCAAAAATCAAGTGTCTTAACTCTTGCCTATTTTTCTGTATACTATGCAATGGAGGTGGGTGTATTTTAAAACCTATTTCTGAATGATGTTTTTATACAATGACTGATTGTGAATGAGTGAGTAATTCTAAAAATGGTGTTAGAAAAAGCACTTCTTTGTAAATACTGTAAGATTTTTTGAAGAAAAAAATAGCCCAAAACCTTCCCTTCAACACTTTGCCTTTCTTGTCTAATTGCTGCATCAAAGTGTGATAAACAGTGTTTGAAGCTTGTGCTGATTAACTATCAGAAAGACGAATGATAACATTGTTTAGAAATGGCAAAGTTGTCAGCATGTAAATTAATGACATTAAATGCATCACACGAGATGATGTAGCTTGTATATGCAGTCCTTTTTTCCAGATGTATTTTATTATTTAACCTTTTGAACATCCATCCATTCATCCTTTTGAACATGTCATTCCCACTAGGCAATGGACATGACAAAACATTTTGCACTTCTAAGAAGAGAGGTGAGCCCTGGATGCTCTCTCCAGACCCACTTCTCTAAGCCTACTGTGCCACCATCACATCAGCTGCTTGCACAGAAATTAAGAACATTGTCCCTGGTATGAGAGTGCATTAGGCTCAGGCTGCCCAGAGCCCCCCTTTCCCAGTGGGAGGTGCTGCAAATGTCAACAAGACCTCGAAAACCAGCGCTACAGGCCTCAAGGACAAGGGGGCCCTACTCCACTCTAAGCTCCACAAACTAACAATGTCCATGGAAGAGACTAATTTAATAGAAGTAAGTCTGCAAGCCTACTCAGTAGAATTTATCTCCTTTTCCTTATTATTATATTAACTGACCACAGAACAGGGAGTGGATGACGGAGAAGGACCAGTGCAGGTATGCCAACAAGTCCTTTAATTTCCAGCAAGACTTCCTCTGAACCAGTAGCACTGCCAAGGTCTGCCAGAGACGCTCCCCTCATGTTCCATGAACATGGGTCCTCAGAAAAGGGAGGTGCTGAGGGACTACCTGCACAGGAATAAGTCTCAGTCAGCTCCCCATAACAGTGCCAAAAGTGGCAATTTCACAGCTAAATAAGATGAGCCCTTTTTACCAATGACCTCTGTGGCCATGCAAGTGGCATGGCTGGCTAAGGCTCAGCAGGTGAGCCCTCCAGCACCCCCCTGGATGAGCCTGCATTGCTTGCACAGACTGCAGCCCTGTGGAGACACTTTCTCATTGGCCCAGACACCAGCCTGCACTCTTCACAAGTACAGAAACTTTGCAAATAAGGGGTGAATGAGAAGGGTTTGTGGTGCTGGTCATCTTCCTTGTCTCCTAACTAATACATCACAATACATCACACAATTACAGAGTATTCTGAGTCGGAAGGAAACTGCAAGGATCATCAAGTCCAACTCCTGACCCTTCACAGGACCATCCCCAAGAACTACACCATGTGCCCGAGAGTATTGTCCAAATGCTTCTTGAATTCTGTCAGGCTTGGTGCTGTGGCATCTGTCAGATGTTAACCCAAACACCTCAGGGGGAGGTGCAGACCAAATGAGCTCTGGCCACTGGAAAGTGAAAGGCATTGGAAAAGCTCCATGTAACATTTCCTCACCTTCTTTCCCCTGTAGGGCTGTAGCAGAGAGGGCAGGCCGCAGCAAATCCAACTGTATTTTAGCACAGTAAGTCTTTAACAGCTATTTTAAAAGACAACTTTCACATACACAGAAAAACATTTTTTGTGTAAGTATCAAAACACATCTAAGTTAAGGGAAGGTTCAGAAATAAGAATATTTCAGGATTACAGTTGGCTGGACACAGTAATTATCAAGCTTCATAGAGATGGACTGCATGAATTATATGGACTGTATGGATTATTCTGATATTTCAACACATGGAAATTACTATGGACTTAAAAGCCAGTATGACGTTATCCCCAGTCTGTATCAATTACATCACTTCGGCTCTGCCAGCCCAGTTTCCTCAGGAAACCACTCTGAGCTGCCAGGCAGCCGGCCCTGGTCTGTCCCTAGCCCAGCCAGGTCTGTCCGAGAGCGGAACGCCTTGAGCAGCCACACCACCGCACCAAGGCTGCTGCGTGTCTGTTGCCCTCCGCTGGACCCGCTCCAGGAGCTCCACGTCTCTATTGCACTGAGGAGCCCAGAACGGGACACAGATTTCCCCACACGCCGCCGCTCCCCCTCGCCCTCCCGTTTTCCGCCCGCCAGGCGGAGGGGCGAGGCCGCGGCCTTGAGGGCGGGCGGGGGAAGCCCGGCCCGGCCCGGCCCGGCCGCGCCCCCTGCCGGCCTCCCCGCAAACAGCGCCTTGGGACAAACGCGATCCTTGCCTTTAGTGAGGAGGGGAAGGATTGGGACTTCTTCCTTCTGCGCCTCTCATCGCAGCTTTTCCTCTTTCTCTCCTTTAACTCTCCCGGTACCCTTTGCGCTAGGGCCGATTCCGCCTCACCCCAAACCTGCTGCCTCCACGTAGCAATCTGAACAAGCTTCCCAGCTGCTCCTGCTCCTGGTTCCACAGGAGGACGAGGGGGCAGAGCAAGACCTTCGTGTGTACGTGGCCCTAAATGATCCAAGAGAGGAACCAGCTGGATGTAATCTCCACTCTCAGCACCTGGGCTGCATCTCAAGCTGCCTTTGTTGTCATTATAGTCCGATCCCACTGGTGGGGAACAAAATACATAAAAGCATGGAGGGGAGGGGAGCAGGGGGAGTGATGCACCTGTTGCCCGGCTACTTGTGTCCAGTTGAAGCTTGGCTCGACTTGGGTCGATGTCCCAGCAGCGCCACATTGGGAACTCTGAGCTTTTGTCAGCGCAGGGGAACTCCAACTAAAACTGTCACAGGTAGCAAAGAAATGGTGAGGAGGGATATGAATACTGGGCTGAGGAAAGGGAAATTCAGTGCTCACTTTCCACACCAGCACAGATCAGGGCTTAGCTGAGCTCCAGGGAGTTGGTTTTGATCCTCCCTTGGTCGCAGCAAATGAGGCATTTTAGTATCAGGATTGTATCTGACTTCAGGAGCAAGGGACACCAGTGCACGCATAGAAGATGTTCCTCCGTCCCTTGCCAAGGGGTTGCAGGCAGCCAGCCCCAAAATGTCAGCATTCTCTACTGGGAACACAGAACCAACCAATTTTCTGTGGCTGCCAGAGTGGGCATTGACAGCTCTTGAGCAGCTTTCTGTTTTTCCCAAGAAATTAATAACACACTAAAACATTACTCATCACTTAGATACATTGTTTGATGAATATCAATTAAGCCTCAAAATTGGCTGGAGACCCTGTCATTGCTTCCTTGCCAGATAGAAAAAGGGAGGCTGAGGTGGCATCAGCTGTTGCAAAGTCTTTGGAATGCAGGTCAGGCTTGCAGGGCATCATCCATAATCCCTATTGAACACTCACTCAGCCTGCTGCTCTCATGGGCTGGCTCCATGCAAAGGCTCCTGGCCACATAAATGTATTTAACTGGGCCATGTGTCCATTAGAGGCAGTTTTAACCTTTCTTCAGTGGTCCCACGTGCTGCTCATCCTACATCACTAAAGCAACCAGTGCATTGGCATTCACTGTCAGGTTAGTTTTACCCCTGCAAGGATGTGACCATACCAAGTGACTCAGCAGGAGCCTGCTTCTGATTTCCAAGAGGTGCCTCACACCCTCTACATGATCTCTGGGCTGAAGAAGGCTCTGACAAACTAAAAATTAATTTTTTGGAAGGGCTTATTTGCCTCCCAATGTATCCATCCATCCATCTGTAAATTGCACTCTCCCATGATAATTTTTCCATATATTCCATACTAGTGGAGCTTTGGAGTGCAAGACTTTGTGTCCTTGCTTTCTAGAGTAGGCAGCAAGGTGGTTCTCATCTTACAGCTTGTTAATTGTCCATGAGAATGTGAGGGCTGAGAGGGAGGTAACCCTGCTGACCGCATCCCAGCTGAGAGAGGGAAAGCAGCCCCTTCTTATCCATGGAGGGATTCTCCAAGCACAGCTATAACAAGGAAATAATTTTGGGCTTAAAAATTAAGATTTTGTAGTAGTCTTCACATAGCAGCTGTGAAAGAAGACAAAAAAAAAAAAAGCTGAATGTTTTTTAAGGTGGAATTCAAACAGTTTATGAGCTGGATTATACAAACTGCTTGCTTACACTGCTGCAGGGGCTGGGTGAAACATCCTGAAACATCCCCTTCTGCCTTAATCTCAAGTGGTTCCTTACAAGAACACTTCTGACAAAGAAAAATAACTATCTTTCCCGCTCTAAACAGAATAAAATTGTGAGGGTACTGAGCTTTCTTTGCATTTCATACAACTTCTTTCATCAAGAACAAATGGGATGAACAAACACAGGTCCTACAGAGAAGAAGATATTTAATATCCATAATGTGGGGAGTTTTCTAGCAGAAGAAACTCTTTTATGCAGAAATAGCCGAGTGCAGCCTGTAAAGGCCTAGCAATTAATCATGCACTTGAAGAAATACAACACGCTCATAGAGGCTGAATTTTAAATGCTTGCTGCTCCAGTTTGGACAGTGACAAATTAAGGACCCCACAAAAGTAGGTGTGGCTCTTGAAGAAGCCCTCTGAGGGCAATTAAAAATGGGAAACCAGCTGGTAACCTTGCAGATGTGACAGCTAGGGCAGCCCAGGAAATTAATACAAAGGAGGAGGATGGAAGAATAAATGGTGTAGGAGCTGAGGCAATAGAAACAGGACCTGCTCTCCACAGGGGGTTGCTCCACGGCAGGTGAAGTGCCTCATCATATGGGATGTGCAAAGTGGTGACAGCCACATATCCCCATTGCCCTGGAGAGCTGCCACAGACAGGCTTCAAATGAATCTCTCACTGAAGGACCCCAAAAACCAGAGGAGCTGCTGCTTTGTGTGTCACACAGTTTCCCCTGATGCCCAGGGGAAGGCTGCATTCAAGGATGTCTGAAGCAGATGGCTTGGGCACATCTGAAATTGTCTGTGATACCCTGTGATGGAAAAGGCAAGGGATGAGGTCAAGGGTGGATTTTCCCAAATCAGCTTCAATGAGCTCCAATCCAACAGGTAATATCCAGCCAGGTTTCACATACAGTGCTTCATTGTTCCTGGTCAGTTCATTGTCTCCAGTGTTCACTGTTCTGAATCAGTCAAGAAAATGGTAATTTGTCCCATTGAAAATACAGCAAATAATTCAGATATATGACAGATTATAAGGAATTTGTAATTTTCCATTAGAGATACCATTTAGGAAGTGTGAGCAAAATTATAAATAGTGCAATGCAAACAAACTATGTATCAGTACAAGCCAGAGCTCCTCATCCCATTTAGAAAATGATGACCCCATGATTTTCATCACAATTTCTCAGTACTGTTCCTCACACATCTACTCCTACCCTGCCTTTCTCCACACATCCAGTGTGTGTGAGGCATCACTGGGACAGAATTTACCTTCTACCAAAGTGCAAGCTGGGGGATTGTTCCCATCAGTCTGTTCTTCTAGAGTGGTTTGTTGATAAAAATCTCTTTCCTATTGTGAATTATATGGACTATTTCTCAGAAAAAGTTGTCAGCACAGATCATTATAGATTATCTTTTTTCTTGTTTTTCCCTCCCCTTGTCGATAGGAAAGGTGTACTCCTGTTAATGTTAAGCTTTGACATCCTTCCAGGAAGCTGAGCAAAACAGCATTTCATTTGAGACTGCTGATAAAAGGGCAGAGTGGACAGGTTCTTTAGCAGTTTCAACCTCTAAATAAAAAGCTGTCTCTAGTGAAGAGCTGCTTGGCCACTTGCCTGAATTTGTGAAGCTGAGTATTCTCTTATCTCTTGAAAAAAAGTCTTGTTTTGTTGGCCCTATTTCCAGCACAGTGTTGAAGCATAGGAAATTTTCTGTGTAAAAGGAGCTCTCTTTCTGTGTTCCTCTCCAACACTTGCTGCTTGGGTCATGACAGTCCCAACAGTGCCATCCTAGCCAGAATGCCAAATAATAAGGCAGGTGGGCAGCTTCACTGTAAGAAAGTACCATCCATAGTACCTCAGTACCTGGGCACAGATAGTCATTGCAGCACAGAGACCTTCTCTGGCCTAACAGCTTTCATATGATAAACACACCCTAAGACTGAATAAATTATTTTATAACAAGCTCAGCATCCAGAGTCTCAGCCAGGGACAAGGGCCCCAGCTGGCCAGGAACAAACCCAGCCTCAAAAAGCAGGAATTCTTTGCCAAAAATCCTGCAAGGGTGGGAGAAAGGATGCAACCAGAGAGAGCCACGAACACAGCCTGAGGCTGTACTGAGCACACCAACAGCAGCCACAGGGTGGAGATGATCTCTGCCAGCACTCTTCCTCTGTTCAAAGGGATGGTAATGGGCTAATTGGGAACTGGCAATAGCTAAACAAAGAGAAGATATATGATGAATCTTACAGAATTATCTGAACCTGTTCTGCATCCCCCTTCCAGTTCCCCTGACAATCACAGCTAGAAATGGAGAAGCTTTCAAGTGATGTTTAAAAGGTTTCATGTACCAGCATGGCAAACAGAGCCAACAGCAAAACTTCCCTGCCTCCAAGAAGGGACAAGAGGAGAGAAAATTGTTTAGTGTTCATCCATCTTTCTCCTGTAATCTGTGGTGTCTTGCAACTGCAGCCACGGGTAAACATCTGGGATGCACCACAGACCTTCTGCTGGAGAGAGGAGATGGTTTTTTGGACAAAATAAGTTTGGAGGCACTTTGCAGGCCTTGCAAGGGAATGAACAGCAAGCTATTGCATGTATGATAAGAATGGGGAGAAAAAGGGAAGAGATTTTATTCTAAGACAAATGTGGGCACCTTGAGGGTGACCAAAACTTTCAGGAGCAGAAACCTCCTGCACACATGAGGAGGGGGAGGCTGATAGGTTGAGACAAACAATTATGACTTGTGTTTTAGGGGGCTGCCTGAGCAGAGGGAACCTCACCAGGTTTGTAAGATGTGCCTAGTTCCTACCTAGTGGGTGAAGGGTGGCAAGTTGTTCTTGCCAGGAGTTAACCAGGAGTAAGGAGGGCCATTGCACTTGCGCAGCAGAGAGGAGGAATCTGCGTGGCAGGACTGCCAGATGGCCCCTACCAGGATCTCTCTCCATCCATTCCCACAGGGCTTTTTCCAGGACCCCACTCTGCCTACAAACAGGGCACCTCCCGGAAGCTAACCTCTGCTGCCCTCAGTGGCTGCACCATCTCCTGGCCCCAGCTGGGCATTGCTCAGGGACACCACATGCTTACAGTACTATGAAAGACATGTCAGAACATTCCGGTATCAGTTGTTATTTATTTTAAGTCTGTATAAACCATGAAGGCAGGCACATGCAGTTCCCCACCTCAGCTGGCTTTTGGGAGTTCAGGATCCTCCAGCCTCCCAATAATGCAAAGAATTTTTCTTCTGTCTTTAACGGATATTCCTTCTCCAGCTGCTGGTCCTAACTGTGAATCCCCTGCTACTGAAGTACATACTCACATTCCTCTGTCCTCGAGTTATCCTCTCTATTTTGGTGAACTCTCTCAGGATTTTAAGCCCTGATATTCCAATTGCCTCATTTTCCTTATGGAGAACGGTATCCACCCTCCTTCTCTTCCCCTTCAGTTGCAGAGATCCCAATTTGGAAGAAATCTGGGCAGAAGCTGGTTCCTTCTGCCTGCTAACCCGTCTCTTCATGGAGACCCATGCCAGAGTTGCACCCCTGACTGCATTATCCATGGCACAAGGCAGAAGTCAGGAGACACAGCATTCACACAGTACATGCCAATATAGTCTAGAGATTATACTATTCTTTTTATTTTTACCAAGGAAGACAGGGGAAAAAAAAAAAAAAAAAAAAAAAAAAAAAAGAAAGAAAAAAAAAGAAAAAAAAAAGAAAGAAAAAAAAAAGAAAAAAAGAAAGAAAAAAAAGAAAAAAAAAGCTGGCAGGTGAGACTAACTCCCTTGCTCTTCTCTGTTTTGAGAACCTGGTGGTCTCAACTGACTGGACCTGATGACCTGCTACTAATCTAGTGTCAAAAAAGGCAGCTTCCTCTTCCACAACATCCCAAGCAACTAATTTTTAGAAAGACAAACAGTTCTGAAACTGCAAGGGTCTAAATATTTTAAGGCAATAGTCTTTTATTAGTTTCTGGATCAAAAAAGGTCCACCTATCTCCCGGCAAGTGTTTTAAATGCAATGAAAGAGCTTTTCAAAGCTGTTTGTCATTCTGTAAAGCTTTAGCTTTCTAGGATTTTTTTCTTACTTCTGTGTGCAAAAATGAGTGGGTTTCTCACTTGGTTTTTTTTTCCTGTACTAACTGTGATTTGGTGAAACTTGTTTGCTGCCTAACAGCAAAGCATGACAGGTAATTGTCTCTTGATATTGGATTATAGATAACAATAAAACCATTAAGGCAAAGGGGTCTACCTTTAAGGAGGAGCAATAAATATATTGCCTGCCTTAGGTCTGAGGACTCCTGAGCTTCTTCATCATGAATTAATAATAAACCTCCAGGGTCCACTGGCACCTACTTACAAATAAAGCATTGTGGTTACAAGATAGAATGACTTTCTTTGTAAGTAAGAAGCAAGTGGGGAGGAGAAGGTGGGACGTTAGTCCCACCTAGACTAGATGGGACACATCCCATGATGCCGGGAGGGGTCTGGGGAGTTGCCACCCTGCGAGGCACAGGAGCCATGGGACAGCAGAACAACAGAGCTGAGGAGCTTTTTAGGTTTCTTTTTCTACTTCATGGGCTGGATGTGTCCTCCTCCTCCATGGGGCAAGGCAAGTGGAAAGGGCTCCAGCTGGGGTTCCTCTGTGGACTTGGCACCTCTGTTCCTCAGGCTGGTCACCAGAGTGGCCTTGTGCACTTGCACCATGATGGACAAAATGGTTCCTGCCCCTCTCCTCCTGCCTCCCCTGATGCTTCTGCCACAGACTTCAGAGTCCCCTGGGAATTTTCAGCACTCCTTTAGAAGAAAAGAAAAAAACATACTGCTTTGTCTAGGTTAAAAAAGAAGAGGGAAAAAAAATAGGTGGTTACTGTTTTACTGACCTGTGCCACGGTCATGCTTTAGGTGAGTTTTACAGCTGGACCAGTTACAAGTATCTTAAAATCATCATCAGCTTGTGCCACAGAGAAGCACATTAAACTGCAGCAGCTGGATGCACAATAGGACTTCTCTGAAAGCTTCACCTTGGGCCCAAGCCAGAGGCTTGCAGTAACCTGGACAGAGAAGAGCCTCTCCCTCATCACAGCCTCCCCATAATGGGGGTGAGTGGCAGCAAGGGGCTGGGGCCCCACAGCTTTTCAGGTAGGAAGCTGAGACTGGGGATTTGGTTCAAGGCTACCGAGCAAGGAACAGTGGTGCAGAGGGAAGAGGGAGACCTCACTGTGGAAGCAGGGACATCTACCATCTGCCATAACCAGAAAATCAAATGTCTCTCTCTGCTGTCCTTGTCCCTGTCACTGCCCATAATCCTAAGGCACACCTAGCCCAAAGGTTTGCACTTCTGAGCCCTTAAGTTTGCAGTCTTGATGGCTACTCCTGGCAGTCACTGCCCAGTGGTATATGCTCAGTGTGTGCATGGTGGAGACACAGCAACAGCAGGCTCCAGGTACATGGGTCATGGGTGGAGTTTGCATTGAAACCCTTCCAGTGCACAAGCTGGCCTGTAAAGTTAATTACTTAGGTCCTAATTTTCCAAAAGCCAGTTAATAGGATCCAAAAAGGCTGTAGTGCTGTGGCTCTTCTCCAGATGTGCATCCTCTGGTACAGAAGTTTCATCAGCAAGTGGTGCAGCCTATCTGTGCTGAGAGCGCAACTGGAACCACAGCACGGTGTGGGCACCCAGGACAGCCCTTGCTGGAACACAGCCCTGCTTGCATCTAAAGTGCCAGTGCTGGTGTACCTTTGACTTCTGCATGAGGAAAGCCTATATCCACAGCAGAGGCCCCTGGCTCTGGCTTGTCCTCTCACTACTGGTACACTACTGAACACACTGGAAGCTGCTACTTTGCAGTTTCCTGCCAGAGTGATCATCTTTGGCACTTACAAGGCAACTGGCCTAATTTTACCAGCAACAAGCACAGGGACAAGAGGAAAGAGATTGAGAGAACTCAAAACAAAAGGCTTCAGGTTTCCTTAAGCAAGCAAGCAACCGAAGTATGTAACTACTACAGTGTATGCACAGCCATGTTGGTAAATTTATGTACTGTCTTTGCTTACTTTCACATAGCTGGCAGAACAGGGTTAGGTTTTATGTGCTTATTAGGATGAAAGAGAAGGAAAAAGATGTTAAATGAAAGTACTTGGGATTTCCCATTCCTTGTCCTCATTCATCACTTCTGTGACAGCTGGGCTAAAAATACTTTGCTAAACATGAGGACCTATGGGCACAGAAGGAAGTTGCTTATAAATGCAAGCTCAGCCATCTCCACACAAAACCGCAGGCAGTTATCAAAGCCCCAGCATCACTGACTGCTCAAAACCCTTCTCTCTTCAAGTACCAGCTACAGTGAACAGGAGTGTCAGAGCCAGGGGCTCCTTCCCTGCAGTTTAGGAAAGGCTAGTAAATAGAGGCCATTTTCTTCATATCCATTCTGCAAAGCACAGCTGAATAAATTGCTTTTTTAAGCATTTACCTGAGGCCTTGCTTGATGCCTTGAGGAAGACAGATGTGAACTGGTGTTCCAGTACATTTAGGGGTTTTGTGCCTTCTCTTTGAGCCCTCAAATCACAGAGATGCTGGACAGAATAGCACATAGTCTTTAAAAAAACACGAGGAGCAGCAGACAAAAGGAGGAAGAGAACAGAAAGGACAAAAATATGGGGGTATATTCACATTCCTAAACATTTTTTAAATTAAAAACTGCAACAGCATGGCTTGAAGGGAAGTGCTGACAGGAGCACTGCACCTATCCTGAAGCAGCTGACCACCTTTTCTTCTCTAAGGTCTTTCTGATGAGCAGGGAAAGTGAAAAAGGGAAAGTAATGGAAAAGTGGGAGAAAGACACTCTAAGATTAGAATGATGTTTTGAGAGGGTAGGATGAGAAATGGGCCAGAAGAACTCTCATGTCAAGTAAAATGTAGGGAAAAACCACCCCCAACCTGAAGGAAAGTAAATGTCAAAAAGAAGCAGAAGATGAGGGGATTCAATAGAAGAAGGATACTGTTGAAAGTAAGTTATGAGGAAAACAAGAGACTAAAGAAACAGTTGAGAGGCTGATGGAGAAAAAATCTGGAGAGAAGATCTTTAAAAAAGTTATCTTACAGATGTAAGATATCCGTAGATACTGAGGGATGTAAATCTACTCAGTGCTCTCAGCAGAAAGGTGTGACCTAACAGCAAGAGAGTACTTCTTCAGCCAAGCAGTGGCCATAGACATTTTCAGTATGATACAGGCCATGTTTGACCAAAAAGATGTCACTTGATCAAGATCTTCAGTTTACCTGTCAGCAGAGTAAGTATAAAGAGAATTTAAGCCAGGCTTGCAAGCAAGTTTTAAAGTGCACGTTGTGGTAACTTTGGACAACAGTAGTTTCTTTCTAATTAATGATTAGCCTAATTTAGCACCTAAAATACAAGCACATCATAAGGAAAGAAACAAAAACAAAGTGCTCTGTGAGGGGGAAATAGTGCTTGCAAACTTCTCCAGTAATACTGAAAAGGCCTTGAAAGTCTGAGTCTACCAAAACCCAAAATTTACTTTGCCTGTGCGTAGCACTAGTGCTGGCATAAAGTCCTAACCAAACCCTGTCTGGTTTTGGGATTTTTCGCCCCTGTAATTCAAAATGCACAACTTCATTAATATGGATTACAGTGGAAGCAGATGGATGAAGGGGAATGAGCTGAGACTAGGAACAGTGTGGTATTAGTATGTGCCACTAGCAGGTGACAAGCCAAGGTGCTTAAGACAGCACCTATTTCCAAGAGATGTTGCTCTGTTTTTTATCAAATAAACGTTGTAAATTCTCATAGCTGACCTTGGCAAACAGCAGTTCTCATGGCACAGCTCTGGCAAATCTCCTGGACCCTAAACTTCTCCCAAACCTTCTTCCAGGCGGTGGTAGAAGGTTGGAAAATGGCACTTGCATGTTACATTGTCCACTTGGGCCTTTGCAATCAGCAGCTATCAGTTTTCTTGAAGAATGTTAAAAAAACTCCTTGCTAGAACACTCTCTCTCGGGTGCACCAGGTCCTCCTTTAGCTCATGAGGATGGAAAGGAGAGGAAAAGAGGGACGTGACACCTGTTGCCCTTGGCATCAAGAGGTCCTAATGGACTTCTCATTTCTTGGAGCTTGGGTGCATCTCAGCTGGACACTCACATCCAGTGGAGATCATACTCCTCCTGCAGCTGTCAACTTCATGTCCGGTCCAAGCCAGAAAAAAAGGTGTATTTTCTCCCTTGCACTCTTAACGGCCCAAAGGGCTTTTATAAAGCATAGGGGAACACAGCAAGTTGTTACAGGGTTTGTTTATCTCAGATTTCTGGTTTGTTGTGCAAGGTTTCCTAAGTGAGGGAGAGAAACAGCATGTTAAATGGAAATATAAGTATACTCTCTAAAAATCACCGATGAGTGCAAAGAATCCACTTAGAACATATAACCAAATGTTATTTAATATCTTAAAAAGTAACACAATCCAAAATGGATATTTCACACAACACTACATAAACAACATGAACACAATATTACCATATGGAGGGACTTTCAAATATAGACTTACAAAAATCCCTGTCCTTTTTTTCCTTTAAATTATTATACTAAGCATGACAAGTAATCATCATTTACAATATGGTACACTGACACAATAAAAACCATGTTACAAATGTGCTGTTATAAATCAGTAACGTTAGGGAAGACATTTCATGAACTGCAATTATTTCATATGAAATACTATACAATATAAACAGAACATCCATCTTGGATGACCTTTACAGCAACCAGAGACCAAGTAATTTTTTAATTTTTTTTTTCAGTGCAAACACATTTATACAAGGCAGTCTTGGCTGCAAAACTCCCTTCTAACATACAGTAAGTCCCACTTGCATTTATTAACTCATTTAAACCTAATGCAACAGCCACATTCAGTCACTCACAGAAAATTACCTGCAGAATTATGATCCCTTTAAACTTAAAATCTCCTCCACACATAAAAGTAACATCTGTGTCAATTACTCCAAGGGCCCTTTCATACATCTGGGTGGGTATCCTTTGGGTGGCTCTAACCGATATACAACACGAGGGCAGTGCACCACATGGAAAATCACCCTTCTGAGGCGGGGCACACTGGCGGCTGTCGCGGATCCCGGCTGGGTGGCTGTGCATTTCAGCAGGGATTCAGCCCAGGCTGCCCTTCCAAAGCCAGGTGCGTGGCCTTCTGCTCCTTCTCTGCGTTTAGTGTCTCGGGGCGGGGGGAGGAACACGGAAACCCTCAGCTCAGAACTGAGCTTCAATGGAGTTAACGACCCATTCCCATCTCTCTCAATCCTCAGAGATCAGGGGAGTTATGCCAGATTTACACTCGCATAACTGGAACCAATGTTTAGAGCGCCACTATAAAAGAAGTGTGATAGTCCCGTTTTCTTCTAGCACCAGCTTGGCTTTTGGTGGGTCCACTGCATGTGTCTCATGCAGTAATGATGCACTTTACTTATGCTGGGGGGAACATTTTAGATATATAGCCTTTTTTTTAAAGAATTTCGTAAAAAATAGAACTTTTTTCTCTAATACTGTACAGTTTTCTTCAGAAGAGCAAAGAGAATTGTAAACTGTGGGTATGACACCAGATTAGGAGTGCTATTTGCTTTCTCAGCACAACAATTTGAACAATTGTGTTGGGAAAAGCACTACAAAATGTATTTGAAAAACAAATTTTTAATTAACATGACTGTTTCGAAAACCACTGCTGCCAGTACTTGTATGACTGCAAAATTGTTTTTGGAACTGCTAATCCAAGAGTGTCTACAGGGCTGTAAAGTAGTTTCTTATTTAAACAAACTGAATGTGTCAAAAGAATAATTTCAGAATATAGACATTAAACACTTTGGTTAACTGTTAAACTTACCTCAGTAACTTTAAAAAAGCAACTAGTTAATAAGTTAGTCTGCAGACTCTTAGCCTTTGCTTTTTCCAATGGGCCCAGACAAAAAGTAGGGTCAGTGAACTCTGCCTACCTCACAGGCAAGTGCTTCGAGACCCTCAGGCAAAAAGGTGTGATTTAAGTGCAAAGTATTATCTGTGCTCATGATGGCCTCTGAATACTGGTTTGCTTGCTCTCTTTCCTAACAATGACTACTGCTGGCAAGCACTTCGGCCATGGTTTTCATTAAAATATTTGTTTTCCAATACATTTTTATTTTTAAAGTTGAGTGAACGTTGTTTCACATATAACAGTAATTTTACAGTGGTGCTGGGAGTCAAATGGCTAATAATTTCTTCTAAACTTTAACTGAAATACTTAAAATGGCAAAATTAGCTCAACTGATGATTGTATATTAATTTGCATCAGGATAATGGTACTAGGTTTGCTGAAAGGTGTTCATAAATCGGGATTTGTATATAATGTGATCTGCTTAGGTTCAACTGCCACTTTCTTCCTTTGGTTTTTGGAAAAATCTTTCTTTCTTCCCTCTTGAAAGGTGGCTTGTTGCAGCTGGCTACTTTTCAAAAGCCAGCTTAATTTCTCTTGGAAACTTGCCTGTGTTCTTTGAACAATAGGCACATACCTCGAGCAGGGACCCTACTACTGCTCCCAGCAACGTCAATTAAAGGCTGTTGGTAATTTCTATAGGAGCAAATGCTTCAGATGCACACAATCTAGAGACCAGAGTGCGTATCATTAAAGGAAGAGCTGTTTTAACACGCTTGCCAGTTCAGAGAAACCATGATGTACTAATGTTGACAAAGATGGAGGCAGAATAGGGCCCCAAGTATCTGAAGGCTGCCAAGAAAATACCCAGAGTGTCTTCTGTTAAACCCCAAACTGTCAATCATATTTCACAGACTGTAGATGTTTCTAATTTGCTAAATTACAAATACATTTTCAAGTTCTACCAGGCAGAAATTTTAGCAGTAACTGGGGAGAGGATGGAAGGTTTCAGCCTCCCTTTCACTTTTATCCCAATTATGCAGCCTTGTCAAAGTCTTTAAGTGACTCATCTGAAAGCCATCTTTTTAACATTGTAAAAGGAAATTGTGGCAATGGAAACATGATGACTTCATATGCAAGCTTTGACACACAAGAGAACGCCATGACCTAATGCTTCAAAGTTTATAACCTTGCTTTGTACAATACACTTTTCATGTTGCTGCATTTCATCAAATTCATGGAGGTAGTTATATGTGTAAAAAAAATTACCATAAAAGTAACATGTTGTATTATAATAATACATATTAAGTGTGCAAAATGCCGACAGATTTGTGTTGACCCTTTACAGTTGAACACAACACAGATTCAACCTAATCTAACTCTGTAAACCTTTAAATTGATACATTAGAAGAATGATAGATAAGCAACCACATAATACAAGGCTATGATTTCATCAAAGGATTAGGGTGACATAAAGCACTCAAGCTCCACTCTCGTGGTTTTGTTACCAGAACCTCAAGATGGAATTTTCTCATTTTCCATTGTTGATTTTTTAAAAGGAAAAAAAAATCAAGATTAGAACGTTTCTATTTGAAACTTCTGTTTACATTCCATATTCCAAGAGTCACATTAATATTGGTACAATGCCATGTCAACATTAATATGACATTTATGTTGTCTGCTGGTCTCTGGGAACTTTAGGAAATAACATACTATACAGTTTATAGGTATGTACTATCACATTTTGTTGGAATTATGTCTTCTGTACAACCAGCTGCCTGTGCAAATTCTGATTAGCTTATGACAAACAATTATTTCTCCAAAGGTGAAACCTGTTTCTGCTCTTCACATTGTAATACTGCCATTAGTACTTCAGATCATCACTGTAAATTTTTTTACCATTTTGACATTTTTATTTACTGAATTGATACATACTACTGATGTCAGAGCTCATCTCAGAAACAAAATCACAGTCAGCCACTGCATAGTATATGACAATTCCCCACAAGAACTCTGACTCTACAGTTCGCATGGAATAAGTACGGCTGGAGTTACATATCGAATAATAAGATGCATCATGCAAAGCATTATATGGTAATTAGAGCACATCTTGGAAGGTATGATAAGGCAGAAGGCTAAAGGCCAAGTGACTTTGATAACCAACCAAAAGCACAATAATTTCCTTTATGTGCACTGAAAGGTCTTATTGCTCCTATGAAATGGAAATTATACACTGAAATCAATGAAAACAGACCTGTGCGTTGACTGTGTATTCTTGACAGAACTGATGGCGTCCAGAGTTAGAAAGCTGTTTTGTAAGTAAATGATCTATATCCGATGGTGTAACATAAGGCTGAATCGTCAGTAAAGACTTCCGATGACAACAGAGAACATAAGTGAAGCTCAAATGACTTTGTATACAGAGTAATAAATGTCACCAGAACCTGATGAAAATACTGGGGTTTAATATGTACAGTTGGGTGTCATACCTGTTTACTACAAGAGCTAGACAGGGTAAATGTCCCTTTTCTATGAAACAATTTGGGCTGTTGCACATTTTAGTATCTTCGTTATTATTCCACCAATTTGTCTGTTCTGATAAAAAAAGGCAGTTTGTTGCACTACCAGGTTGCATGAGTAACAGAGCAGAATGTGACCCATACCCAAAATTACTCTTGGAGTTTAACTATCTGTAGAATTTACTCTGCAGTAATTAGCATAGTACTAATTACATTGGAGTAATAGTTTAGGGAGAGCAATTAGGATGTACCGTGCCTGCAGGACTCAGATTTCTACTGCAAACCAAGTGGACACACTGAATTTCTAGAAACCAGACATGTCCATAAAATGGTAAATTGCAAATAACATCCACTGAATAAAAAGGCCAGAAGTTTATAATTCTCTAAATTTTGTTCTCTGATAATCATTACACTGTATGCTATTTTTAATAGCCTAATTTAGGCACTCTATTTAATAAGCTACATAAAATAGATTTATGTCCTTCCACTAGAAAGAAATCAATTCTTCAGGCCATACTTGTCATTTATATCATAAAGGATATTTTTCCCAAGAAATTAATTATCCTGATTTCTATATTAATGGCAAGTTGCAATACCAGAAGTGACACAAGAATTAGATTATCTTTTTAAAATAAGTGAATTATACTGAAGACATTTAATATATTTTGTGTCACTCCACATTGTGGCTCCATGACAGTTACATCTTTCCCTTCCCTCCCCACTCCCCCCTCTCTGCAAAGGCCCACCTCCTCACGGATGACTATGGAAGGTCAAGTAGCAAGTCTCATTAAGTAAACATCTCTTGTATTTTTGAAACAAAAGGAGGAGCTGCCTCCCTTCCCACCCTCCATACCTAGAAAAAAAGCAAATCAAAACAAACCTCAAACCTCCTTTTACTTGCTTAACTAGGTATTTGTAAAATTGTGTCACAAAAATGCACAGTGAAAATGACTGATTAGTATTAATAATTCACATATAGAGCTGAGGTCATGACTTGTCATGTTTGGCATTGTTTTTCCTCATGGTGATCCTGGCTGGTTACTTTCAGCAGTGGCTCAGTTTTTGAAGAAAAAAATTATGAACTCTGCAGCAGAGTTTAGCCTCTGACCAGGGGCATCACACATCTGTGGCATTTTTTAAATGAAGTTGGCAACTGCATGGACATTGAAAATGCAGATTACACTTACAGTGTCTAGACTTTCATATATGTGCTCAGTTACAATTAAGTGAAGCAAAAAGTGTACATATTATCCCTACTGCTATTCAGTTGCTACAGAGCCGCAAATGTGAAAAGCAATACCTTGAAATAAAGACTTCTTTGTTGCCCCTAGTCTACATAGCAGCACAGTTTAAGTGAACACTAAAACTGTGGTTGAGATGCTTGTTTTATTTTTCCCCCAAAGATGTAAACATCAGTCCCAGTGTCGTAAACTTTGCTGTATAGGATGAGACAGACGATCTGAGGCAGGCTGACTATCAGACACTAGTGACAGAAGCTTGCAGGCAGTTACCAGGTTTCTGCAGTTTCTCAGCTTCACTCGTGGGTGGGTCTGCAGTGGCTCGGAAGTTGAATGTTGGGCCTGCGCCACCATGCGCAGGGCTCAGAGCGGGGTTCTGACGTCTGTTGCTTTCAACAATACTTGAAGTGTTGGATGCCAGGCTCTCACGAGTACTGGAATGGAAAAGAAATATATATACACACTCATATATGACATGCCTATATATCTATTGACCAGACAGGAAAGGAGAACAGAGTGTTTTATAATAGGTTTCCTGTGTTTGTATGTACTGTCACATCAATGAAACATCTCATTTTGACAGCACACATATGTTACTCCCAAAACGCGTCCCAGAGGTGCTCAGCAGTCATCATACCATAACACAGGTATAGCACTAAGCACAGCTGAAACTGTCACACAAACTGTAAGCTGAACCAGTATCAAGTATCTGGATTTTTCCCTCAAGGAAATAGCTTCCATCTTGCACTTGGAATATGCTAGTTTTCTTTCCTGACTGGTGCAGTTTTGCACAAAGTAGCTTCATCAAATCAGCTCTGTGTCTAGGCAGAGTTAGGACAGCAATCACATAACACAGCATCCTCTGTTGTCTCCTCTTCTACCTATGTTTTTGTACACAAAATATTAAATAAAAGTTTTACCTTACATTAAAACCACGCTGCTTCTAAACGCAACACTTCAATTTTGCTTTGCAGCTGAGATGATTGCAACTTACCAAGACAATGAGAAATCTTAACTGCCTGGTCTGTGATCTTGCCCTGGACAACAACTACTGCTGCTATTTCATTCAGAAAATGGACAGTGTTCCTTTAGTTCTAACATATCATTTAACCACAAGAGTGACAGGACACTTAACACTTTTAAAGATTAGGCCTTTTAATGATACATCTAATTATGAATGCAGAGAAGCTTGTATTTTAGTCTACAGCTTTTAAAAAGCTCAGCCATGACATGCTAAGGGTACTTTTACCAGTACTACTGTTTCTGTTGTCTTTACACTATTGAATAACTTTTGATCTCTAAATAATGTGTGCCTGTTCAGGAACAGATTTGCTTTCAAACATCCATGTGGCCCCCTGGTCATGTATCCTTCACGTCTACCCCTACTTTGTAAAATTACATCATCACTTACTATGGAGATGTTTGCAGAATACACTTAGAGGACTGAATGCAGTTATTAAATAAGCACTAGAAACAAGGATACTAATGACAAAAGTTTCACAGTTTCAAGTCAACCTAAATTTACCTGCTACTGAAAGGGGTAGCTGTTGCCTGCCTTGTGTGGACCTGACCCTGCAACATGTTTCTGCTGCTTCCCTGACTAAGCCTTGCAGGCAGCCAGACAGATCAGGAACCGCTCTCAGTTAAATACTAGCCCTAAGAAAAAAAAAACAACATTAGTGCTAGCATCAAGGGAAAAGTAGGAATGCACAGCTTGAGATGTGGCAGGGGAGAAATGAGTCAGTGCATGGCATAAGGGAAGGAAAAAAAAATTTTTCCTAGTCATCAGGGCAGATTTAAATAATCTTAAACTGACTGAGTCTGGAAAATCAGTGAGGCTTTTAGGAAAACTCTCACAGATCTTTTAAACTGGTCAAAATGGATGGTACAGATATTCTTCTGCCAATGATTGTTTTACTGTCCATAGTTCCATAGTTCCATAGAGCTATGATGGGTGACACACAAGAGTAAATGATTCCTGTGAGCTGCAATGATGTATGGTGCACCTCTCTTGCTTATTTTTTTATTCCTCTCCCTCTACTTTTTAATGAAAATAGATGCAAATCTTAGTTTTCAGAGATGGTTTAGTATTGTATCATTCTTTTTGGGATCACCAATTCCAGATCTTCAGACATGCTCAACTCTGATATTACAAACCAACCATTACAACATGTATACACAAAAACTGCATTGAAAGTTTTGTGTGCAGAGTAATGCCAAAATTAGCTTTCTTTAGGTGACAAAGGAGCAGCAGTACTATATGAGCCCTAAAAATAAAGGAATAAATTTAATCTTGACAGCTAACATTTACTATATATTATTTGCATAAAAGCAATGCACGAAATATTGTGAGGCTTTTTTTTCCCCAACGGTGATTAATATCTTCACACATTTTGCACACAAATATTTTGGAAGTCAAATGACCATTGCAAAGCTCTTTAACTGCAGCTATTTCTTTCTAAATTTTTGTTACTGTCCTTTTTTCAATTTATCAGACTTTAATAATATTTTTTTCTTTTATAGTGTGAAATTGGTAATTCTGCTTCCCCAAACAATGTTGCATACTTCAGTTTGAATGAAAAGATACCACCCCACCTCAGGAAGCAGAGTTACATCACCAGTGGAAGCTGGAAGAACATACCTGAGGAACATCACTATATGCACAACCTGTTCTTATATTCCTCCCATGGCATCTGCTAAAGGACAGTGTCACACCTAGCAGAATCTTACCAGATGGATGCTGGATGGCTACTTTGTATTTCTGGGAAAAGGGCCGTGGAGTACATTTTTTATTATAAGGTAGGATAATAACAACAACATTGTACTTTTAGCCAAAGGGCTGAATTCACCCTCAGCTCAATTTATTTTTGGAGACTTATACAAAGAAGCGACCCAAACTCAACAAAATCACCAAATTTAATGATTTTGATGCAAAGCTTATGAAAAAGCTTTGAAATATCCTATTCTATCCTAACTATATGCCAGTCTCCCAAAACAAAATACGCTACAGAATGTTTTGGTTTGGTTTTTTTCAAGCTTACTTTATGTGACTTTGCCAAAAAATGGTATTTGTTAATAAGTAAACTTCAAAAAAAAGTAAAATTTAAATTTAATTTTAAAAATTAAAAAAAAAAGGATGTGTGGAATACAAACGTAATTGAAAGATGCTCATCTGTTTCCCTTATGATTTAAACAAGGTGGTATAGCAGCACTAAATGCAGTATGCTCACCACAGCCTGCTCTCTTGCAAGCTAAGTTTAACATAAACAGAAATTTTAGCTTTTGTGTAAATAATTAGGGAAGAAAATGTCTACCATTGCATTAATCAGAAACACAAGTTTGATATTCAGCTAGCATACAAAACAGTAGCCCAAGAACTGATTTCAAAATCCAGTTGATACCCTATCCTGGAGGTGACTCTCATACTCTGTGGAGTGAGACAGGATGAGCAAGAAGCAAACACCACAACATACTCCCCCACAAAAACTGACTGCAAGTATAGCACTTCAACTTCTGGAAGACATCACATTTAAAAAAGAAAAGTGCAAACAGTTTCATACAACAGTTCTATGTGAGAAAGACGTCAGGCATCTGCAGAACAATCAATAACATAAATTCAAAGCCTTCTCAAGCTTCTTTTTTAGAGCAGACTCAGTGTTAGTGGTATGATTTACTCAAATAATTTTTCAGGTTTTTTGCTCAGAAAAAATATACATTTGCTAGAATCTCGCTCTAGTTTGATACATCACTGCAAGCTGCATCAGGCTCTCTAATTTCTGTCTTGTCATTAACATAAGTGGGAGTAACCATCAAATTCAAAGGATTTGACAGATTGACAGGACTTCAACTGAAAACGAAATTTAGTCCTGTGTAGAAACAGGAAATCCTTCACATGCCTTTCTGAGAGTCTTTGCTATTGATGTAAAAAAATATATACTTTTGAGGAACAATAAAACCATTTACAGAGGAAAATAAAAGAAGTGGCAAAAAACCCCAAAAAAATCACCCCATTTTTTCACATAATATAAAATCAGTCTTGGAGGTTTTATTTTTAAACACAGGCAACAAATAATTTAAGCTTAAGTAAGCCACTCTAAGAGAACTACTACTGTAAATTATTTCTGTGTTCTTAGAGTCACTGTTCTGAACTCTGAATGAGTTGCTATGCAGGCCAAACAAAACAGGTCATCTTCATTCCATCAAGGACCTAGGACTGCCAAAGGTCAGACAGACAAGGAAGAAGGCTACTATAAAGGATTCTTACCCTGGAAATGAACTTTTGAAATCTCTAGGGCAGGGAATGCACCAGCAACTCTCTCCTCCCTACATTTGTAAGACTTCATGCACACTGAGACTTCCACGATGCCTGAAATCCCTGGAATAGTAATTACTAACAAGCACCACCACACACAAACATCTGGACTCTCTTTCCAAGTACCTTAGACAAGGCACTTCTCTCTCAGCAGTGCTAAGTCACATCTGAAGTTCAAATATCCTGAGCACTTTTAATTTGTAGGAGGAGTGGCTATTCCAGTCTCATCAGTTTGAAATGGTGACCAGATACACTTCCAAAATTTTTGAAGAAAACAAACAAGGAAGCCCAAACACAAAACAGTATAATTTGTTTTTCTTTTTGTCTGAGACAAAGATTATGCCACCTGGTCATGCCTAGTCTTTCCATTAGTCTTGTTGATGGTATCTTAGAGGGAAAGGGAAGGGAAGAGTGTGCAGGAGCTCATCCCTTTTATTCTAAAAGCAAATACAAGTTTAATACAGAAAAAAAAGATACAGGGAGGTTTTCAGCAAACAGAAAATGAACTAATACAGAGTCAATGCCGCAAATGGTCATTGGTTTCTTACTGTATGGTGGGAAACCCACACATCTGAATAGAGGATTCCAGAGCTGTAAAAAAACAGTCTGAAAATGTGTGAAATTTTTTAATACAGCCCTACGTTCTGTCACCAATATCACACACCCATAAAACCATAAATGGAACTTCCTAGTCTGTAAAGCTGCAATGAATGTGACAGTCCTACCGTGGAGAGTTGAACCCGCTGTCCACAGTAATGCTGCTGCTGTCCATGCTGTCCAGGCGGGCTGAGTGGGTGGCTCTCTGGTTGTTGCTATTTTCTGTTTCCTTTGGGGTGAGAAGAGTAAGATTCTTCTCAAACTTTCGCTGTAGATCCCTTTCCTTTTCTCTCTCTAGAAGCCATTGCATCGTACCAACGTCATCCCTGTTCTTTTCTTCCTCAGCATTTTTGTTGGTTCCTTCCTCTGAGTCATCATCATCAGATACGTTGTAGTAGTCAAAGGAGGCCTCCTGGTTCCCACTTGTCTCTTGCTGTCTCTGAGAAACAGGCATGACTTGTGTGACTGAGGTTACCATCGCTTGTTCAAGTTTCTCACATCTGACAGGCAATGTGTCAGAGGGGGTCTTTTGATGGGGCTTTAGCAGAGATGTGTTAGACTTATGATAACTATTCACAGAAAGAGTGTTGTGCAGAGGCTTAAAGAGTGTATCCTTGCTAAATATTTCTTTCCTTTTATCAAGGCTGCTTGATTCAGTGCTATGGTGTTGAACCAGCCGCCCGTTAGCGATCACCTCTGGAGTTTGGCCAGCAATCACTGAACCACTGCTTGGGCCCTTTGGGGACTCCTCCTTGTGCACCCCAGGCTCCCTAGCAATATGTTGAGACTGTCTTTCTGTGGGAGTCATTTTTTTTAGCCCATCTGTCCCTGTTAGCGTATCATGATCCTCTTTATTCTTTCCCAGGGGTGATGGAGCAGTAAGCACAGTCTCACTGGATGTGTTGCACTGAAAATAGTCATCAACTGCAGATTTTGTTGTGCAGGAGTTGAGCTCACTATATGATGGCAAATTCTCTGTAGGCTTGCCTTGTTCCAATAGGCTACAAGAACTGGGGGTTTCTACACTGCCACCAGCTATTTCAGGGATGCAAGTCTCTTTGTAGCTTGCAGATGAAATCAGAGCCCTTTGATGACTGAGCGACTGAGATGGCCTTAAGGTACTATCATCAATGTAGGTTTGGCTAGTTGTTTGGTCATCTGGGCTACAGCCTTCACCTATATCTTCAGGTGTGCCTAAAGTAGCTGAGCCCAGAGGTCCCTTGGAGTTATCCATGGATCTAGACCTTTCTTTAGCCTTACTGGATCGCTCATTCCTTGATCTTCTATCCTGTGTATGGCTGTGGCTCCGATGGACCTTGGAGTGGGAACTTCCCCTGGAAGGTTCAGGGAAAGGCATTTCAGTTCTTCTTTTAGCCAGTTCACCAGACACATCCCACTCTGGTGTCATGGGAAAGTGAGATTCAATCATGTTAGGATTGCTGTGCATTATATAATTATCTCCCTTGTGTTCTATTATAAAACAGCCTTCCCGTGGGGATCGAGTCAAGGGATCATAGAACTCATACTCCCTTTCAGCAGGTATATCCAAATGAGAGCCATCTGATGGGTCTCCTTTGGACACCCGGGTCTTGCTGTGCGACCTCGATTTCCCATGAGACTTTCTGTGATTCCTGCTCTTTTTACTTCGTCCACTGTGGTGAGCTGAAGACCCTGCTTTGCTTCGTTGAGCTTTTTCTTCTTCAAGTTTCTTCATTAGTGCAGTGTGTCTCATGACATTTTCCACAGTCAAGTCTGGGTTAATGCGCCTAATAATCTCCATTTCTACCTCTCTGGGTATAGTGGTAGGGGTGTCCTCGTCCCTTAGCGGCCACTCCTCTGGAGGAAACTGGGCAGAGAAATTTGCCAACTGTTTGGTTTTATCCTTCTTAAAACTTAATCGGAATAATTTGAGTCCAAATTTCTTAGACTGCTTTTCTACATCCTTAGGCTTTGTGAGCGTCTCTGATTTATATGAAAAATTGACAGTACTTTTACTTTTCTCAGTAGGTGGGACCTGACACAATGAAGGAGGACAGTATGAGTCTTTACAGTCTTTTGCTGATTTCCTCTGTAGGGTAGATGCATGCATGCTGTGCATGTCTTCTCTGCAACAATGGCAGGAATCGCAGTGGTTTTTGGGTAGTGTTCGGTCCCTGACACATCCCGAGGTGGAGGGAGTTATTGTTCCTTGTTGTGGAGAGGTACATTGAGACCTGTCAGGTATCCTCTCATCCAAATGGTACCATTTACTGTTAGTTCTTATGAGAGATGGTGTTATAAAGTAAGTCTGTGGGGTTACAATGAAATAACCATCCGGAGTTGGGTATATTTTCCTCTCCCGTACAAGCATATTCAAAGTATGTCGAAGGATTTCTGGACTGGGTGTTGGAACTCCTAGAAATAACAGTAAACATATATCAGGAAGTGCATAAAACTGTGTAGGACTCTCTGGTTTCCCCCTCCCCAGCAAACAGCTAGTTATCCCAATGTGCAAGCTGGAATATGCTGAACAAACAACTCCAGTAAAGCGTTTTGTTAGGCATTCTCTTCTCTGTTTATTTCTCCACTTATCTCCTACACTTCAGACATATCAATTATTAATTAAATAGTAGGCCATTAATAAAGTGCTAAAAAAAACCCCAAAAGAACTTCTAGTCACTTCCAATGTGCAGGTGACCTTAAGCTACAAGATGGAATCACTGAAAATCAGAGTGTCAAGAGAAATATTCTTTTATTCTTCTTCCAACAAAGCATTTATATCCAAATTCACCAGAACTATTCTTATAATGCCTTGTCACATATAAAGCAGTAGTTATTTGTTACTTTGGATGCCTAAGCTGCCTTTCCCACAGAATACTACACAGAAAAAAAAAGCAGTTCTTCAAACTGTCCCTTTATCCCAAACCCGATATAACTGATTTGCTCCCCCATTAAAATATGTTTCAACTACATCAGCGGCTTCAAAGCAGAGACATCCTGAATGATACAGTTCATCTTACCCAGGAAGTCTTTTCCATTAGGCTGGAAGTTACAGATTTAGCTCCCAGAAATTTGCTTCTCAGAGTTCCTTGTCTTTGAGGTGAGATGTGAGGGACACTATGTGCATGTATTGCATACCAAAACAGGGACAAGTATGACTACCCCACATCAATGGCATATGGTAGACTTGGCACTGTGAGCCAGACCCTTCCCATTACCAGTGCACCTGCTGGATTCAGTGGTGCTTGACCAAGTCTTCAATACTCCACTAGCTAAAACACTAAGCTGCATGTTGTGTACAAGAGTAAGTTCCATCTAGAGCTAAGGAAAAAAGAACTTTAGTTCACAAATTAGTTTTGAAAAGTTTGTTTATGATGAATAAAAAATTAAAACACTTCCATATTATAAGTGGAAAAAGCTATCTTCAATCAATACATTTTGTTTAACCAAAATGCATTTTAATTCTGAGTACTAGTCTGGTTTACATTTTTAGAACTAAAGACTTTGTTTTCCAAACATTTGGATGCTCTATTTTGAACAGAAAAAGTTAACATTACTTATTCTGGGTCTTAGTTTTAAACAAAAGTAATTTAGAGAAAAAAAAAAGAAATAGAGAGCAACTTAGGTTGGAAGAGAACTCATGAATTCATCTGGTCAGTACCTCTACTCAAATCCTGGTCAATTTAGACAAGGTTGGTCAGGACCTTGTCAAGTCAAACTCTGTCTTGAAGAATAGAATTTCAGTGCATGCAAAAATATTTCAGTGAAGCATATGCTTTTTACAAAAACACTTAATGGAGACATCTCAGCTGGGGTACCTGCCCCAAACACACTATCTCCAGGAGCACACAGTGTCTGATCACCAACTCTTCTCCAACACGTCAAAGGTTGGAGCCCGTAAGCTCACTGATCTCCTTGTGACAGCAACATCCATTAAAAGCAACAAGAAAAAGAGAATTTGGACTAATTCCTTAACTCATCCTGGTTCTTGCAACTGGGTTGGAGGCAACATATTCTTATGTCTGAGTGTTGTTTGAACTTAGAGACATGACCATACTACTCATATCCATAACTAAAATCTTAAAATGGAAACAGCAAAGGGTTAGGAACAACATGGACATGAGTAAAAGCAGTTACAACACAAAAGGCACCAGGGAGAAGTATACAGGGACATGTGCTGGTTTTGACTGGGGTAGAGTTAATATAGTTCATCCACAGTCCATAGGGCTGAAATACTGGGGCCACTGTGGACACTGGAAGTGAGAGGCCAAGATACGATATAATTTGAGAGCATAAATGAGAATGAAAATTGGAAAAAAAATATGGAGAATCAGGAGCTTGCATTTTCTTCCCTTTTCATGCAGGTGTCCACAATTTCTGTAATAATCTGAGTGAGAATAACAAAGATCCCCAGAACCTCTAGATGAGTTAACATGACAGAAACAGCAACAGGTGGGAAAAGCTAAAATCCAGAGAGCTGGGGGAAAAAAAGGACTATTTATCCCTAGCCCAGAATTCTGAATCTCTCTGGACTAAGTAAACAATCTGTGGGCTTCCTGTGGATTATGAGGCAAAGCAGGCTGTCCTCTGCATGAGCTTTTGATAGCACATAGGAATATGAAGAGTGATTTCAATCCTTGTAACAACCAATGGTCACCTAACTCTTCATTCCTGCAGGGAAGCAGCTGTGTCTGCTTGGGCAACGCCACGCCTTTGACATTATGACGTGCATCACGACAAGACATGGATGACTGCAAAACTCAAACTCATTTGTTTCTCCATCCCATGCTGAATATGCACTGCAGGGTCTAACCATGGTCCAGCTCAGGTGCACCTGTTCTGCAGCAGCCAACCTCTCTTCCTTCCTCTACACGAACAACCTGCCCCACCCATTGCACTTTTCAGAAGCTTACAAGTAAAGACTTCAACACGTATTTACCTTTGTGAGAACCTGGTTATTCATCCTTATTTTACTAGAAAGACTTTTCTTAACATACTGTTCCAAAAACATCACAACACAAATAAAAGGGATGAAAGTATTTCTCCTGGGAGCTTAGAAAAAAGTTAGGGAATGAGATTGAAAAGGATGTACTGATGTTTTACAGCAATTTAGGCAAAAATGCATTGCAAATACATGGTAAAAATAATAATATGTACTTTTCACCCAGTAAACCATAAGGGCTACAATGTGCTGGGTGAGTCTCTAAACACTGGATGCACAGTAGTTACATTAATTGAGTAACTCCTGTGAATGGAGAATGTGCAGATAAACACCAAGGAAAAAAAATCAGCAGTCAATGATGCTGTAAAGTTAATTGTGTCAGCCTTCTCTCTGGAGGTGAAGCCTATCACTTTTATCACTCCCAGCACACAGTCCATGCTGTGGTTCACTAAGCCAGCAGGGATGACAGCAGATGCAGATCTTGGAAGCTCAGCACTGTCAGCTAAGGGTAGCTATGGGTTTTTCCAAGCTCTTTTAGGTATTTACAAAAGCAGAAACAGACCCAAACTCAGCTTAGGCTTTCCTGCATGGCAGACAGGAGCAATGACATTAAAAAAAAGGCAATGGGATCCAGACTGAATACAGATTTCTTGGCTTTCTCAAGACTTTTCTCTTTAAAGCAATCTGCCCACATACTGTCTATGTACAACCTACCCCCCTACATTCAAAGGTCTCCTTATGGTCTCCCTTCCTCCATTAAATAGGAACAAGAGAAAAAACCCCACTGGCTTACAGATTCTAGCCCATAAAATATTGCATGACAGCAGTGGTGTTATTTAAGATTATGTCGTGGTTTAATAATTCAAAAGCAGAAACTGTCTGGACACTGAATCATCAGACATGTACATTTTCTGTATCTCAAGAGAGTCTACTATGCCATCCACTGAGCTTCCAGACAGAAGATTATGTCTTGTTTGCTGCTAACAAAGAACACTGACCTAGAGTGAACTCAGTTAATGTAAGACACTTCTTTTAAGTGCTACACATATAATTCATATATTTAAAGAGTGAAGTTATAAAGGTGATTGTCAGAGGAATTTGCCAGCTTTCAGAAAACTGCTTGCTTCAAAAATAACCTAGGCCAATACACAAGTATTTTCTACACTGAAATTTTGGAAGTCTTAAAATTATTTAAACATATATGTGGACAGAACTGGTGAGGAAAAAAAAAGACAAATATCCTTATTAAAGGCAGCACAGACTGAGGTTTGATGTTGTCTTCGTCCAGGTTCATACAGATAAGAGAGTCTGGTTGCCAAACACAGAACAGGGGTTACATTCTTAGCTCCTTATACTGGATTTCAAAGATTTACATTTAATGTATGGGATTTAAACCATGGTCAATAAATTACAAAGCAGGGCTGGCTGTACAAACATCTCATTGTTTAATTCTAAGTTAGAATAATGGAAGCATGTGCAGGAGCAGCCCTCTTGCTTTTTTAAAAACATGACAAATAACAAAAACCACAAACAAGATGTGCATTATCAATACAAACTTTTTGAATAAAATAAATTCATGAAAAATACATCTGAAGTAGTACTTAAATGGTGTTAAATCTGCTAAAATGATTTTCTCCTGAGCTGATGCTAAGGCTTAACAAGGGATAAAAGAAATACTCTGATTGGCTCATGAAATACTAGTTAAAGATGTGGAGTGGTTGCTATGTGATGTTATAAATAATTAGCATACCTTATTTCAGATAGAGCCATGGCCCAGATTTATGCCTGCACAATGGCTCAGCAAACTAGAGGGCTAGACAAGACCCTGCACTGAGGAAAAAGGTTTATTATTCTTAGGCACTTTTGAGAATAGCATCTCGGGTCCTAGGAAATTTATCTTCACCATGAAATGCAGTGAAGCATCTGTTCATTAAAGCACAAACAACACAGGCAGACAAGTGCTGCTACACGAAGAGATACGGAGAGGTTATGTGATAATAACAGACACGTCTACAGTGGTAATGCTCTTCTCTCCCTCAGAGCATCAGCCCCTAGTTAGGAAAAATAAACTATCAGAATATGAGAGGACATTAGATATTTTACAATAGCTACAAAGAATACAAAGGCTCAAAAAGCTACAGCTGATTTATTACAGGGGTTTGGGCAGAAAAGTGAAAAGTGTCAGCACAAGTTCTTTTTATTGGAAAGGAGAAAATTTTTGGAATAATCCTCACACACTGAGAGAACATGTATGCTTGCTATATCAAATATATCGTGGCTGGGAGAGAAAGGCATTTCTCTAGTGAAGGGTAAAAATTGGTCAACAAAGGGTGGATTTTTTTTCTTCAAATAACTTTCTCTACATTTTGGGAAGTGAAGCTCTCCTTTTTTTTTTAATCTCAGACTTGAGAAATTCACATGTTAATGGCTAGTGGAAAAAAAAAAAAGGCAGCAAGAGACTATGTGCTAACTTGCCTCAGGCTTCGTCTGAGCAACGTCTACAAAATAATCCAGCCAGTTGAATTATTTTTCATGTTTGGCTCTGTCTAACAAGAATAGCACAACACACCAAGTGAACTGATAATCATGCTCCCAGGAAACTCAAGGGATGTCACCAATAAATTATAATTTCCACCATGCAACAATGTTTATATTAAAATATTGATAGAATAATTGAAAAAATACTTGCAATCTACAAAATTCTTCTGGTACACAGCATACATAGAAAAGATAACTTGGGAAAAAATCATCAAATGAATTAAGAGAATTAGAATTGTGAACTTTGACTTCTTCACATTCTAATCCTTACAATTTTTACCACTATTTTCAAAATCAGCCTGATAAACAAAATTACAAATAGGGAGAGAAAGCCAGTATTTACAAAATATGCTTGCAGTATTTTTTTCAAAGTGCAATTATTAATTGTCAGACAATTGTTTATTCCAAACACAGCACTCAATTGAGAATTATATTTTAAATTCTCAGAACTCAGTATCAGTTATAGCAAAAGACATGTAAATTTCAAGGCTTCAAGTAACTCTTGCTCTAAAATGTAAGCAAAAAAATTCCAGACATCAAAACATGGCTACGGTTAGGCTGCCTAGATGAGACCGATGCATCAGTAGTTTCCCTACTGAAGCATTTTTAATTAGCTACGTTTTGCCGCTATAAATAGGTACAATGGAGAAGTTTCTCTTCTACTCTAACTACTTTAGAGAACTGTAAACTCAGACACAGAATAGATAAACATCTTGCCCAAGATCATACAAAGCACAAATGAAAAAGTTCTGCTCTCTTGAGCAGTAAACCTCTGCTCAGCGCCTTAGCGCCTCAATGCAAAAATGTCTCTACAAGATGCATTTTGCATGATTCACCCACTCCAGATACAGACGGCCAGTAGAGAAGCAGCATGTTCAAGAGTATATTCTTGTCATAGGATTCCTTTTTTGTGGTCTTACAGTATCTTTAATGCAAGACAATTTCCATTTACCATTTGATAAATATCAAATGCTGACAAGAATACCTTCTGAACAGTACACCAGCATTTGTGAACACAGCAAGTGTATCCATAGCTCTCCAAAACTTTTAGTTTAGTCATGGAGAGAGATGTCTTTTTTGTTGTTGTTGTTTTTCAAGCAAGAAGTAAAAGACAGAACTGTGTCCAAGCAGAATCTGAGAACTCCTGGAAAGCAGGCTGACACAGTTCTTTCACTTCAAATATAACCTCCCCCTGAAACAGGCACATCATTGTTACTGGACTACACTACTTGCATCAAGCCACACATTGAGAGCCTGCTCTAGGTGAAGGAAGACATGCAGCTGTGTGGGAAACCTGGTCTTTAGAAGAGAGGTCTCTACAGAGACCTCCATGAGGTTACCTCTTTGGAGGCTGGACAATGACACTTGAACTGGTTGAATGATGTCAACAGAACCCTTATGAGTTAGCTACAACTAGCCTGAAAGCCACAAGGTGAAATGAGTTTGCTCTAGCTATGACATATATCATGCTCTGTTCTCCATAGTTACTAAAGAAGCCCTGCACTCCTTTGGCTATGATGATAAAAAAGGTCATTTTGTAAGAAAAATCACAAACAAGCTTATTCTGATACTGTCTGAAAAAAGAAACAAGCCAATATTTTGTTGTTTAGTACTCCAAGTAATTTTTATTACTTACATAAAGTCAGGAATTTGCTCTGCAAAATGCATTTCACTTGAATGGTCTTATCAAAGACAACTCAATTCTCTACATGTTTAAGGATAAAGAAAACGTCCCAAGATTAAAACCCTAATGTCTCCTTTTACTTTTGGTTAGAACGTCAGGATTAGTCAATATTCCCATCCAGAAGGTACTGAGACTTCTTTAACTGCCTTTTTACAGACATGTGCTCATCTGACTGATGATTTATTAATGACTGGTTACCTGGGAAGCAGGTGGTTAGGTGCTCCATTAGTGCTTCTTGTGTGACTTGTTTTCGGGCAGAGTTCATTGCTGAGATGGCCAGGCAAAGGATTTCCCCGAGTGGAATAAACTGTGACTGAGTGATGGGAGACATGCTGATGGGTGATACATCACCTGTAAAAAGACAAAAGATGTGCAATGAAGCATTTTGTTTAAAAATCTGCTCATAGGACAAAGAGGTAGAGATACAGCTGGTGAAAATTCAGAGATCTCTAGTTTTTGTACTGAGCTGGGGATAAAACCCTTACAATGGAGAACCATCCATCAGCTTATTTCAAAACTTAAGACACAGAGAATTTTGGAAAATGGGAGATGTACACTATGCATAGTTTCTCAAAGGGTAATTGACAGACCCAGAAAAATGCCAATAAATTAGCACTCATGGTTGCAAAGCCTCCTCTTAACATCCTACTAGGTAACTGCACATACAAAATAGTTGCAAATATTTCTCTGGACATAAAAGGGGAAATTTTACTCCCCTTTCAAAGTATAGATCACCCACCATTTCCATTTGATATAGTATTTTTTATTAATAGCAACAAAGATAAAAAAATGTTGCTAAGTTAATGAATAATATTTTAACTCAGCTGATAAAGCACAGAACACTCTTTAGAGGCTCAAAAGCATCAAAACACCTTAAGACTGACACCATGAATAAACTTGTCCTGGATCTACATGTCAAATGTCTTTGTACAAACTATGTATTTTTTAGAAGAGAAGTTTTAATGGTTTCAGGATGGCCTGAAAATTGAGTTTGTTGTAACTTTTCTCATGTTGTCTTACAAACTATTCATTAACCTACAGTTATGGGAGAAATTACAATTTGATAATACTAGCATGACTATACATATACAAGCACATTTTAACATACTTTATCCAAGTACATAAATCTTTGATTCTGCTTTGTAACTCTTCTTGAAGTGGTAACAGCTCCCCAGTGATCTCAAAGAGAGGAAAGCAACAGGCTAAAATATTTTCCTTGCCAGTGGAAAAGGAGTCATAAAGAGTAACAGACAGAACAAAGGGCATTTAAGTATGAATCCTATTCTGGCCACAGGTCAGTCAATAGCCAGGGATTAAGTTCTACCTAAATGGCTTTGAAATGTCACAAAAATCATCCTATTTCTGCTGTCACAGAACAACACCTTGTGATTAAATCATGAATCAAATTACTAGAAATTAATTCAAATTCAAATTTTCATTCTCAATTCAGAAGATCTAACATTTGCCCCATTAATTCCATATTCCTGTTATGTCTACTAAACAAGAGCAGCAGCTTCTAAAATTGATTATCAAAATGCATTTACTCAGGCATTACACTCAGCACTTTGGTGGGAAAAAACTAGTGAGAGTAATAAACTGCATAGCTGTCTCAGCGAGACTTATGAGCAATATTTTCCAATCACAAGCTCGACAATCTGCTCTACAGCAGTGACACAAGCTACCCAAGACACAAGAATGATTTAAAACAACACATTTGTGCTATGCTAACTCCTGATTGCTTTTGCTTAATCAGGCCTGACCAGATCAATGCTGCATTCCCACCCAGCATGGCAGTATTCCTCCCTCTTCAACACAGTGAAGCCCAAGATCCTAGTCATTCTTATCTCACCACAGAATTATGACCTTAAAATAGAACATTCTTTGGACATTTTTTACTCAAATACACCTAAAAGTTCCTGCCACATGCATTACAAACAATGGCAAAGAAGATGACACACACCTTACAGATAAACATGAGAGATATGCTTCCATATGACTTGGGAGCAACACCATTTGTTCCCTCATCATTTGAGTATGGATAAAGAACGTCACAGTTATTATATTGGTATTTACTAATAATTACATCTGCTGTCAGTTTAAACTTGTTCATAGACAAATCTTTGTAATCAGCCAGACACATAAGTTTACCAACTTTGATCACCAGTCACCATACACTTTGTATAGAGGGTCAGTTTCTTTAATGATTAGTTTCATGTCTAAGAAGCATCAGAATTAAGGTAAGAATTATGCATATTTAGCTAAGTAATTTAAGAAACTACTGTCTTTAACACAAAGATTATGTGTCATAGGTATCCTTGTGAGAACTACTAAATTAAGTTCAGTGCAATGTCAGAGAAATTGGCATATATTGGCCACAGCTGAGGTTTAATCTTATCAAGTTCATGGGGCACTAAAATGGGCTCTCTGGTGTCCTCATTTTGCCTGGGAGAGAGTAGCTTTAAGGCATCCAGGTAAAAGGCAGCAACTCCTTAATTGTTCTATCTGTGTCATCAAAGACCTGGCAATTTCCCAAACCTAAGCAGCCTGGCAGGAGTATCCCTGTGCCTGTCCACAGGCATGCACTCTCACTGCCACCTACACAGGTGCCAGTATGGGAAAGCAGGAGGAAGACCTCTTTCTTACCCTTGCATGGGGATGATCCATTCACAGCCAACCAGAATGATACTTAGGATATAGAGAAAGGGCCATAATACCATAACCAGCTTCCTGAAGTGGGAAAGGGACTCAAGGAGTTTTATACCTGAAGCTTTGCTCTGCAGCCTTGTAGCTGCCCCCAGAGGGATGCTTGGACAAGAACTCAGAAACCAATTGCTCTGCTCATGCCCAGGAGCAGCTCATCCCTCTCCCCTGACTGCCAAGAGCCTGCAGAAATCCACCTCTGAGATCACTTCCAGTCGGGACTTGTTAACTTAAAACTGGCTAAGTACAAGCTGAGAAATAATAAAATTTGCTTGATTTCAGTAACTTTGCACAATTCTTCCTTTTAAAGTAGGCCTTCAGCATGGAATTGCTTTCTAGGTTAGTGGGCAGAAAACATTCAGTCTGCACTGAATTTGACCCCCTGCCAGTAGGACTCTTGTCACCAAGAACAAGCCAGGAATTTCCATTGAAATACTAACTATAGTTCACATAACTCCTCAATATGAAACATTCAGTATTGGTTCCTTAATGTTAACACAATTTCTAGCACAGCATGTTATGGTTAATATACCAAGGTAACACACATCCTGCTTGCAAATATCTGGGAGCTTGACAACCATTTAATTAACTACAAAGATTACTATAATTGCCCATAAAATAATAACTTAAGTGGCTTTAAATGAAATAGAGATGTTTAAACAATATTGGTTTATGTGAGGGCCTTTCTGGTTTGTAAGGGAATATCGTGAGTTAAGCCTTATTCTTTTCCACTGAGCACTCTTCATTCTTCATTATGACAAGGAAACTGTCGTTTCACCTCTGTTGTGATAGAATGATCTCCATAGCTTGTTGTTCATAACTGTCTGCTGGAGATAGTTACGAGCTCCTGTTTAAAAAGGCTAGCACATATTTTGAGCAGACCTAGTGATAGAAAGCCAGACTCCCCTCACTCAGGGAAGCTCTAATTTGCCAGATTTTATCTTGTCTGTCCTGTGGCTCTGGGAAATCACACACACTCTGTGGTTATAGTTAAGTCAACAAATTTCTTTGATGCACAGTAACAACAAATATCTTGCATCTACAAAATAATATAATACATTAACATCAATTACGCACATAAATACTATTAGGCTGTTGAACAGAAGGTTTACTACAACTTCTTTAGGAAAGATCTGCTCAAAAAAAAGCACACAAATACGCTTTTCCTAATTTTTTTGAAGACCACATCACTTACATAAAACATCTAGCATATGGCTCCTGTTAGCTCTGACTGATGCTTGTCTCAAGCAGCTTTCTTTTGAAATCAAATTACTAGCCTCAACTTTCATATGTTTGTGCTCCCAATTAAATGAAAACTGGAGCTCAGAGAGCAGTTTTCACCAGCTGACTGCATGTTTTGTTTAAATATAAGATATATACATGTATATATAGCTCCAGTTCTGTTTCTGCAATGTCTTTCCAAACTGCTCTCAAAATAATTTTTTTTTAAAAAAGTTTTCTAGACTTCTTGTATTAACTGACATTCAATTTTAAAGAATGTCTAAGCACATAAGAAAAAATGAACAGGAATTGTACTCATTTATGCCTTGGGGATTTGTACTGCTAGCCTGAGGAAAAATTATTTTTATTACTTAGAACAAAAGATAATTTAGCACATAAAATAAACACTTAGCTCTTACACAGCACTTTTCTTCAGTGGTTTTCAAACACTCTGAAAAACTGGGAACCATAACTATCCTTAATATACAGATGAGAAATTGATGGTCTAACATAGCTGGGAATAAAAATTTCCACGTCCTGAACCCATACGAGCCAGAACTCTTCCTGTGCTAGTTTATCTAGTGTGTCTGCTCTCTGCAAGTCTGGGTAACACCATTTTGAGAGAAAATGAGGCAGACTACATTCTGTACCATGAATCACCAATTAACTGTCAACTACATACCCATGACAGACTTTTTATTAGTGATTCTACTGCTGGAAAGAAGTGACCTGGAAGCCAAACTCTGTGTCTCATGAACTTTGCATAAAGATTACTTGAAAAATCACCTCTTGACTTACAAATGGTATTGGGGTTACCAATACACTGCTACAAAATGGAACCAATTCAGTACAACCATTGTAAATGAATTAAAGAAATTACAGTGAAAAATCATACTATATTAGAATTTATACACCCTATTTTTCTGAAATAGGGAGGAGACCCTCTGATTTACACTCTGCATCCTGTAAAGTACAGGAAGTCAAAGCCCAGTTTCACTTCTTCAGACTCCCAACACCTTTTTAATCTTTTGTTTCTTGTGGCTCAAGACAACATTTAAACATAATTTTTAGCCTGGTCTCCACAGAAAATGAGGCTTGCACAACCACAATCTGTGCATTTGTATGTGTCAGGAAGATTGAGCCTCACTAGACAAGAGTAGTGATTCTAAAAGAAATGTTTGCTACAAATTATATCTATACAGAGCTTCAGGCATAGCAACCCCCCGCTAGATAGGACAGAATCCAGCCAAAAAACACTTGACAAGAGAAATCTGACTTCACTACTTTTGCTCTTTACAGAACTACATTATTAATCAGAAAACATCAAGCTAGAGCACAGTAACTTCATGGCATCTCATGATTATAGTGGTGGTTGCAATAGAAATCCCCTACAAAAATTTTCTTGCCAACAGCCTGTTCTCATCAACACCTGCCTATGATTTCACCCTGGGAAGAACTACAGAAAGGTCATTTTCTAACAAAACTACTTGTAATGGGCAAAGGAGGGCCTAGAATATTATCATTTTTTCCCAATAATACTGAAAGTAAAAAGTCTCTTCTAGAAAAAGTACACTTTCAGATTTATTTAATGAAGGGACAGATGCTGAAGAAGTTACATGTCTGGCCTGGGTTGCACAATTACCCTTTTTTGCCCCAAACCCCAACTTGACTGAATTATGCTAATTAAAGAATACTTTGTAAGTAGATGTAGCAAACCTATTCTGATGTGAATTCACAACAAGGATATATAATTGCCATTTTAAGTTAGACATTCCCATTTGACTGAACAAAAGGAGGGAAAAGGGAGAATATGCAGATTTCTTTGGTATTAACCAGACTACTGTGAAGTACCTTGAATCTGCACTAGCATACTAACACAGAAAAGATTACAGTTCACTGACAAAAAAGAAAATTAGAAGAAATGTTGCTTGTGCTGTTTCCAGACATAGCCTAAATCCTCCTTTTAAGCTACATTTCCTGGAGTATTTTATGAAAAAAGCTGCAGGTTGTGTTTACTGGACAGATACACTTATTAGAGGACTGATAACAACAACAAAAAATACATTAGAATTTTTCCATTTATTCCTGTTTAAGAGCAGCTTAAACAAAAGCTCAACAAATGCAGTAATACATTCATTCACTAATCAGCAAGTTCCTTCTGCATCTCTGAAATGCACACCCACCAAAATAAATAATGAATACTTCCAAGAATGTGACCACTCCAAATCTACACAGCCTGAAGAAAACACATCAAACTTACTATAACCAATATAACAAACCTAAACAGAGTTCTAGTCCCTTACTAGTTACTAACTTCAACTGTGTAAATTGATCTTTTTAATCATTCAGACCCAGCTAAAATCATGATCTCCAGTTTCCCCAAGTGGCACCAACTTTCAGAAACAGGTGACAAATTACCCACAGTCAGCTGACTTGTCTTACATGCATTCATCCTGTGTATTTTCTGTGATTTGATTTTCCTTTTCTTTGTTCATGTCCTGTGGCCAGCTGCCTCCTGATCCAAAGTGATATCCCAGCACGTGTTACAACTATGATCATAAAAAGTTTCTGCTGGAGCACGGAACTTTCCCAGAGGATTCAGTTGAGGAGATTTCTGTAGCGTTGCTTATCCTGGGAAGGAGGTGTCAGGGGGACTGTGTTTTTTTAATATATTGTGTGCTTTAGAATGTGTTTCCCGAAACAATATTTTTCAAATGCATTTTTAAATAAATGTCAATGTCTGTATTCCTGGCACACAATATGTTAAAAAAGGGGGACTTACCTGAACCCCTATGGTCTGGTTCCATGCTCCAGTACAGTATCCAGAGAAGCTGTGATGTAACAACAATGTGCATACTGGGGCTTTATATCACTGTGGAAGCTGGCTGAATGCAGCATAGGTCAGTGCCACAGGACCTAAAAGAAGAAAAACAAAGCATGCTTTTAGGCATTAATATGCTGAACACCCACCTCTTAAAGCAGGAAATAGGGGCATACTGAAGAAAAAAATGCAGTTATCTATGCAGGTCCACTGAAAGGAACACTATTTCATGCAATTCTCACATAAGCATGAGAAATAAATGGTTAAGAAATTACGAAGGAGGTGGAGAAGAATCTAAAAGGGACTACAAATATAACTCCCACACAGTGTTTTGAAAACATCTCTCTCTCTTTGCCCTGTTTCCACGGAATGGCTGAAATCACATTCTGATACCACCCCCTGTTCCGAAGGCACTCACAGTCTTTGCAAAGCACCTCTCCACTGCAGTGCCTCAGGATTCTGCAGTGTCACTCCTCTTCTCCCTGGCTCTCTGCAAAGTGAAGTCATAGGAATGGATCAGCCAACCTGACTTCTCACTACCCTGCCCAGAATCCTTTGTGAACTGAAATGAGTCATCGCTCTGAAAAAATCCACAGCGCAATGTTCCAGGTTTCTCCCTGTGTCTGCGCTGGCTTCTTTGTCTTTGAAATGAAGTGCCTATGCTTCTGGAACAGTGCCCAGCTGCATTGTACAGGATAACAAGCCAGCCTTCTCATTAAGTGGACAAGAAAGCTATTTACATGCATTAGCACAGACAAGTTAAAGCTTTAACCCTCTGGTCAAGATAAAAAAAAATCACTCCTAACATATCTTCTTGATGTAATGCACAACTCTCCCTACACACAGAAACATAAATGCACAGACATATGTGGGCATACAAATACTTAAACAGAGCAGTATTTTCTTTAACTATTCACTATTTTTCATGACACCAGTTTTAGTTCTATTAATTAAAAAGAAAGATTTACTCTCTTCTGTCAGTCCTCAAGAATGCTGCAAATCTAAATGTAACAAGCAGCTCTGCTGGACACTAGATCAAAGTAGTGCTGCTGTGAACTGTTAATCAAAAAATTAGAAGCAGTGGACAAGTACTTGTAAGCTTAGTTTTCATTATCCCATTCACCATTTGGGCTTTAAAAAAAGTGAGCCCTGAAACCATGCCAGACAGAAAATGTCAAACTGTTCCAAGCGCCGAGGGCCAGCAGAGCTGCTTCAGCTTCTGCTACCACTGACAAAGAAGGTAATGCTCAGAACGAGGTCACTGTGTCAGGATCGCACTCCCAGTGCTAGGTTTTCCTTTACTTAATGAGGATATGCTAAGGTAAAGTATCAGGAAGACACAGAAGAAATAGGAATAGTGTATGAGATGAGAGACAGATGCTGCTGTTTCAGAGGAACATTTTTAGTTGTTCTGAGATCTTCTTTTAAAAGAAGGAAACACTTAAAATTGTCTTTACTGAAAAAGAACTATTTCTAGTCATGACCTAATCATCAAAATCAGACCAATATGCCAAAATGGAGGCGCAAAAGGAAAAAGGAAGCTTTCCCACAAAGCGCTTCTTTAAAGGTTCCTACATTCCATGCATTCTGAAATGGTTTGACGCATAGATGGCACATAATCCATAAAATTTTGAAACACAGCATTTTAGGACTCACCTGTGCTATGCTGGAACAGGCAGTTCTCCTATGTGTTTCACCAAATGAACACACCAGGTGCTTAGGACTGAATGAAATACAAAAGCCACTACCTCCCTGGCCCTACAACAACCCTGGCAGCAAAAGAGTCCAACCAAGCCTAAAACAGGTCTGTGTGTTTCAAGAGGACAAGTAAATAGCTTGGTTATACAGCCACAGTTTGTTATACTAACAAACATCACTTTTGGTTACAGGTCTGTAGTGGTTGTTACAGAGCAAAGCCATATAGCAGATTGAGTTACAAGTGTAAGGTTAATGGCATGCTTTGCCACACTGGAAATTACACCAGTAGCCATAATCTCAGCATTAAAAGCTGACGGCTTGCTATACACACAGTCAACAATTTTTGTGTTCCCTGAAAAGCCTCCTTTCAGGAAATCTTCCTTCAGCTTTACAGAATTTTTGCCTTCCCTGGAGCCACAGCATCAGCCACAACACCTCCAATGAATCCAACTTGACATTTACAACATTTTGGGTCCCCTAGGATTGTCCATCAGAAACTCTGGTTGTCTACTAAGTACACACCCACTTTACAGCAACAAAACCCACTCCATGAAGAAGAATTTAAAAGTAAATTAGAACAAGCACGTACTGAAAGCAAAAACAACAGTCCCAATCTTCTTCCCCTTTGCACTAGACAACTGTCATGCAAAGCTAAATGGGCTCATGCATGCAGCACTGTTTTCACAGACATGCACAAGTTCTTGCTGCAGTAGTCTTGCAACTAACACCAAAGCTAAAACACTGGCAGAAGAAAGCTAAAGGTAATACTGCAGCCTGAATATCTTTTCTCTCTACCAAATTTCTCTAGCACCTGAACCCGTATTATATGCTCAGGACCAAGTCAAGTATTCTGAACAGACTAATACAACTACAAGCTCTTTCAGTGAGACAATTCCTCTTGTATGTGTATGCCTATGGATACCTGGAATGCACCCAGCATGCACAGACATCTTCTGTGCATGCATCTAGGCATTCCTTTACTCAAATTCATCAGTTCACAGCACCATTACATAGCCCTTTAAGCAGTATGAACAACAGCAAGAAGTATCTGATACCTCAAGCACAGCAGAGAGCAAAAGTGAGAGACCAGCCATGGGGAAAATATAAATGAGAATGTTTAGAAGAGCTGAAGTTGATGGACAAACCAGTGCTGCCATCATCAGTGATGTTACAGCAGCATGGCCTCATAGGAGGAAGGCCTAGCCAAAATATCACAGGCACTCCCCAGCTAGGACAGATGCTCTGTTCCTCCATTCCACATCTCCCCCCGCAGCACGACAGTGGTTGGTACTAAAACAAAAGCTGCCTTATTGATAGCGTACAGTACAAACATACCACATACTTCTCTCTGTATAACTCCATGCATGCACGTGCACCCGAATATACCAGTACAAAATACAGGATAGCCGAACATCAATCTTCATCACACACTGAGGAAGCAGATGATGTAAAAATCCCAATTTCTTTTTTTGCACACACTCCTTTGTCAAACTCTACATTAGCTTGCATATATCCTTCAGTCCTCCAAGTCAGGGCCTCAGATTCCCCTCCTTTGCACCACAGACCCACACATGTGATAGATAACACATGAGAGAAAACAAAAAAGCTTAAAAAAGAACATGGTTAAAAGAAGCCAAGAAGGTTATCAAGAGTGCAAGTCCATCTCATCTGTACCAGTTACCCAAATTTCAGAGGCTAAAATCAGCCATCAGTGCTCAGCAATTGTAGCTGCAGAGACCATAGTTGTCTACCACAGGATCATAGAATATTCTGAGTTGGAAGGGACCCACAAGGATCATCAAGTCCAACACTAGTAAATAGAGACTCATAAAGAGACCAAACCTGCAACCTTGGTGTTATTAGAACCATGTTCCAACCAACTGAGCTAATTTCAGTGTTGGTCATCATGACCACCTCTACAAGAATGAACTTCACAAAGCAAGAACCACCCAGAGACTACACCAGGAACACAGCCCAGGAACCCTGTGGCCTCAGAAGAAACCAGATTAAGGAACATCTGAAAGATACCAACTTACACTTCCATTTCTTTAGGAAATCTCTTAATACTAGAAATTTTGACATATTAGTGCTCCACTAACAGCAACTTACTTGCAGTATGCTAATAAGTTCCGCTTGACTTACCTGAACAAATCTCCTGGTTCTTTAAGAAATCACAAGAGGAAACATGACCAGGGTATTAAGTTCACTAAAATCTCAACAAGTAATGCCCATCTGTTTCTGTGCTAATGTTGTCTAGGAGCTAAATATCCTTACTCCTGCTGCTTACACCCCAGTTTATTAGCAGAGAACACACCTCCCCTCCTTCAGATCTCAGTCCACTGGCTTTTAAAAATCACACTCTCCTAGTGTTCTTTTGTATGTCTGCCCTTCCTGTCCCTTTAATCCTGTTAGAGGACTCCTCTACGTTTACTCTAACTTATGTAACTCTCCTTTAAAAGCAACAACCAGAATTCTGCACCATATTCTAGTTCCAGCTAACCTCCCACCTGCATCAGAAATTGGAATTTCCTTACTTTTAGTAGAAATACCCTGCCTTACGCTGCTTTTTTCCTCACAGCTGTATTTTATTGGGGGCTCACTGTCACCCTACAACTGAGCAAGCAGTTCCAGTTAACCTTTTTATGCTGACTGCAAGTGAGTTTGAAGCAAATATTCCTAGGTTTGACTCCCAAGACCATGATCATTAACAGCTCACTCTGTGGATATGATTAAGGATCTTTGATCATCCAATTCTTCTCAGCTGTTATCCATTTTTAAGCATCTCTGCTTACCACATTCTAAAAAAGAATCTCAGAACCTAAGACCAAAAACAAACAATGCTTTAAGTGTTACCTAATGCAAGACAGAATCATTATCCAGTGTGACACTTGCTAATATAACCACCCAGGAAACAGCATTTGAATGAAAACATCAAGTCTTAAGGGGAGAACCAAGGCAACCAACACAACTCCCTCCCTCAAAAAGCCCACTAGGTAAAACTATTGTGTCTTTTTAGAATTCAACTACTAAATGAGGCTTCTTTAAATTACAGCTCACTGGAAAGTATGTGGTATTTTAAACCACACAGAAGAATTCTGTAACATATTTTGTCGCTAGGACCACAAAATGAGAAGGGAGGAGGGTTTGGGGCCTTTTCATAGAAATCTGCTACTATCAAATTAATTTGACTCATGTTAATGCTATATTGTATTCAACCGCACCAACACCCCACCCCCTCAAAAACAAAGCCTGCCTGTTCTCTGGCAGCAAACAGCAAACACAAGGAAAGATAGAAGCATTTAAAAAATCTGACACTAGAGAAGGTTTGGCAAGAGAGAGTAAGCAAATGAGAAACAAAAGAAACAAAACCCAACAAACAAAGATAAACCTAGATGTTTTCTTACAGAAATTTTAAAAACACAGATAAAAATACTCCTTTCCAAACACTGCTGAAAGCACAAAACACGGCTGTTGAAGGTCTTAATGACATGTTCTTCACTATCCTCTTCAGTTTAGCCAGAACACATGCAGTGTGGCTGGAGATGCTGCAGCAAACATTCAGCAAGAATCTAGTCAGCAGAAAAAATTCTTGAATGATGAAGTGATAATTAGCAACACGGCCCGAAGACATAGTGCACTCTCTCTCATTTATATTGACTGCTGTAACCATTAAAAGATTTTCAGCTCAAAGACAGTACTGCAGTGGTTACAGCCTTTCAAACCAATAGTGATGACTGGCAGATAACATCAGGTTAAAATAAGAACCTGCAACACTGAACACAAGTCCCATGGTACTGCAGCAGCCTTTAACAGCCCAGTTTTTCCTGGCTAGGAGAGAACTGATGAAAAGGCCAGGCATGGAATCAATTAAATTAGTGCCAAAGTGCTTTTAAAAAGAAAAGGTTATATGCTCCAAAGACTTAGCAGTTGAGAGTTTACTGGGTCATTTTTTTTCCCTGTGGTCGAGAGCAGAGTTTTCAATATGGCTGGAATACCTTTAAGAAGATGTACTTTAAAGTGAAATTGAAATATTTTACACCTCAATACATGAAGAAGCAGTATTAGTATATTCTGTCCCTATGCTCTACCTGCATGAGGTAGATGCAATGACCCCTGCTTCCCACAGTGGTTCAAAATTCTTTCAAATTCTGTCTTTTGGTCTCACCTGTGTGGGGAGAGCTGTGAGGATGGGAACAAAGGAAATGCCATGGCACAACAGTTCAGCAACTCACCAAATCTGCTGCCTCCCTCATGCTCATCAATAAGCTTATAGAGGAAGCATTAGAAATCCAACCATACACATTACTACTAGTGCATACTGCACCTTAAAGGGAAATGCCATTGTTCCAGACAGAAACAGTTCTTTTGAGATTCTCAGGGACTAGCATATTTTGACTTTTTATCCCAATGAGTATAACTAACAGCAAATGCAGCAACCAAAACCTACCTCCCCAAATAAATGAGAGTACCTGGAATCAGGGGTTCCCACAATTAAACAACTTACTGGATGAAATGTTTCCTCCTGTCCATTTCACAAATCTTTTACTTTTGAATCTTACTGAGCACTTGTTTACGGGAAGCAGTAAACGAAAACCTACAACAGATGTTTTACTACTGTTAAAACAGTAATACCTCTCTACCTGCTGCTCTACTATTTTTAAATGAAATTTCAGAAATCTGAAAACTGCCTTGTATGTGAGCCATAAAACCAAACATAGTATCCAAAAGGATAAAATTACCAATTTCACAGAGCAGCCTGTCTTGCATGACTTCTTACGTACCTCCTCATTTATAGTTGTAAGTTTAGACTTTTAATTACCACTCCTGACGCATCTAACGCATTCACCACTGACTCCAGCAACACGCAGAGACCTTGCTCCTAAAAAAGCCAAAACTTAACAAATTTAAGCACTATTTTGTCAGTGCTCACTGCACTGCTTTATACTACAGTGCTGATGTCAGTACTCTGCAGAATTGCTCAGCTGTTTCACTCAGCTGTCACTAGTCCCTTCTGAAATCCTCCTCAGCAGTCTTAATGAACCTGAACAACTGTCATCTCACAGACAGGGTTACCACTTCATTATCCATTTCATCCTTCAGATTTTTTATATAGCTATTAAACCCCAAACATTTGGCATTGATCCGTGCTGCACAAAGCACCATTAACCATTTACAGGCCCAGAAGTGGCCATCCTTCTTTTTTCTCCTCTGTATACTAAACTGAGCTTGACAAGACTTGTCTTTTGGACTTTCACCAAGCATTTATAAAGCACTAGAGCGTGGAGTTCTTGTGCTCCCTGAGTGTCGCTATGACCCATTTTTATGAAAGATGAGAGCACATAAAAATAGTTGTCTCTTTGCCCTCTTATTCAGTATAGAGACCTAAACTAGGATATCAAGGCTAGATTCCTGAGATGATCTCAGGAGCTGATGATGATCTCACCTTCAGCTGAACTAAACCAAAAGGCTAGCAAAAGGAGAATCAAGGTAATTTCTTTAACAGATTTCACAAGTAACACAGGACACAGTGAGAAAAAATAATGCATCAAAAATTTGATATATTATTGTATCAATAATGTTTTGATTGCTGAGATCAAAGCATAGAGGATATATAAACTCAGACTCTGAATTACTACATTTTATGCTGCAGCAAGACAGTTATTTTCTAACACACATTAAAACAACAAAGTAAGTCATTCCTTATATCTTGTCACCATGTTGTAATTCCTTACTCCTGGCCATAAGAAAAATGGCCTTATAGTTACCATCATATTCTTCCACCAAGCAATCTCCACAGGCAGTACTTTAACTCACCCAGATCTTACAGGCCTGAGGGCACCTCCTACTTAGGTAAAAAACATCTCGGTCAGAACCAGAGCTTGAGAAGGCTCTCTGCTGCAAAAGCATTTCTGATTAACAGTAAACATGGCACTGCACCTGGTGAAGGGGATGGTACATGCCCCTCTCTCACCCGGTCACCCGCTTTGTGAGGCTGGAACTGCGGCACAGACCAGCCCTCAGAAACTTCTACAGGGAATGCAAGTAATTCTGAATGCACTTTTTGAAACCTCTGCTGTTCTTTCTATCTGACTAGCTACAAGCTTTAAAGAGTTGATATAGAGGCTACCTAAAGGAAAACCTAGGCTATAAAGACTGCATTAGCAGCAGAAGGAGAGAAAAACAAGAAACAATATAAGAAAGAGAGAACACAGGAAAGGTTAAAAGGAAATGTGAGGAAAGAGCTGCTTTTTGTTTGATTCTTAAAGCAGGCAATGCAGCATCTGAGATGTTACTTCTGAAAGAAGACTTGTTAAAACAATCTAAATTCTTAGCAGGGCTAAATGGAAGCAGAAATAATAACCAAATGGTAAGAAATAAAATTAGTACCTCCAGCTATAGGAAGGCTGGGGAAAAAATAAGATCTACAGAATTGCTGGAATAAGCAAAGTGGGAATGGCTGTGTGTATCAGTGAAGAAATAAGTGAACAAAGGACAGTTGTTTTGTGACAGCTGATCTGCGTGCGCTTTACATCCACTTGGTGCTTGCCTTTGTTTTGTTTTCTGGGCTGACCTTCACCCCCTGCCACACAAAGGATTCAGTGAAAGCCTTCACTCAAAGTCTCAACTAAAAGCCCGAAAGAACAAATGTATCTTGTGCTGCAGACCCGAGCCTGAGCCCAGGTGCCAATGACCCAGCAAAGGCAGCATCCCCAGCAGAGCACCAAGCTCCTGCCAAGGGTACCTACATATTACTACACTGCCTTGGAAAGAACCCTCCTCCCTTCCCAGTGTCTGGAACAGGCAGAATAGCTAAAAAGGAACATTTAGCTTCATATCCAAAAGGCTGCTTATAAGCTTTTATGATGACAGATCAAAGCTAGGGGAAGGGTGGGAGGTTACAGGACAGTAAAGAAAGTTAAGAGTAAATTAGTAGTGTGCACGCTAATAAGACACACATACAACATCACTAAGGGAGCATGTTAGTGGTTTGGGCAGTTTGAACAGAAACATGTGAAAGCAGTTCAGCATGTCATCACCAATACTGTCTTTAGAAGTGTTCTGCTGCTTTATGAGCAGCTCTTAAAAGCACACATGCACATGTAGTTTCATACAAAGATGGTGTAATCCACAAGAACTTGAAAATGTGAGGCTATCCAAAGGCTGTCCTGCATTGTCTGCAAAGCCTATGCATAATGTGTGTGAATTTTTGCTTTAAACACTGGTATTTCACTTCTGGTACTGCATTTAACTGAGTTATTCCAACATGGATTTGTTGTGCAGTATCCAGTTTGATACATGCTCAGAACATAATTTGGAGAACATCTGTGTAACAGGGATAAGATGGAAACTCATCTCAGGGCTTTGCTCTAAAAGACTAATTTACTGTCAGAACTATCTTGGTGTAACTATACCTACGTAAATAGCCATTTATTCTGGAGTTAAGAGTGTTTTGTTTAACCTGATTTTGCCTGTACAACTTCCAGAAGTTTTATCAATGGGGTTGGTAGTACATGCACAATCCTGCTAAATTCATCTGCATGACCTTTTGTATCATGCATAAAAAGATGAAAGTTAAAAATGGAATAAACAATAGTAAAAATAAAATACTAATTTTGTTACAGGCAAGCATATGTCTTCCTGTTGTTCAATCATATAATCATGATGCATTCAAAAACTAAATGTTTAAACAAAGGAATTCACTTTCTACTAGTATTTTTTTTTCTGGGTTCTGATAGCTTCAGTCTTCAAGAGTACATAACCATTGACATTTAGAGTTGCAAGTACTATTTCTGTAAAATCTTCCTGTTATGGAAACAGGCAGAGATAGTAAAGGAGCCAAATGTGGCTTCTATTGCCATATGTTGTTTCTAATAGTCGCAGCTTGAGTTTCAAACCTGATGTGGATTTTCATTTCCCTTTATCTCCATTGAGTGCTGCTGTACTATCAGTACTTCTTAAAATCAAGACTTATTAAGAATCCTAATTTTAGGCATTCATTTCTGGAACATGGCACAGAAGCTCACACTCAAATATAAAAAGAATCCAGGCATGTAAGATATCTAGAAATACCTGAAAGTCTTGGACCCATCTCTTTCATACTTCAGAGAAGTATCCTCTATCTTCATCCAGAGAAGTAAACCTCTACTTTAGGGCACAGAGGTTTGGATGTGAATTACATGTCTTTTGCCTTGCTCCTAACAAACATTTTTTGATGGAAGTTTTGATTTAATTAGTATTTCCGAGAAAAGTTTGGGGGTTACAAAATCATATTCTTAAGAGGTATACAGAGTAAGAAGTTCTTGCTTTTATAGAGTATAATTCTGGTATTCTTCATATCTTTGGAGACTGAGGATATAAAAGCCTAGTGTAGCTTCCCAGTGACAGTTTTCTTCCTGATAACATAACTTCGTTCAAGGGCAGAAATTACCTTAAAAACATAATCACCACATATTTTCCCCTCACACGCAGCCTCTGATCGTCTCATTCATCACCTAGGTAGACAGACATTATGCAATTCTGTTTGCCAGATACTGCTCCTTAGGAAGCACTTGCAGAATACCAAAAGGATATAAACTGCCCAGGCCTCCAGAGTGGTCATCTTCAACTATGGCTTCCACCAACAGTGAAGTCACAGCGTTGGCTTTCTGATATCACAGCATTCTCTGTAGCAACAGCCTATGAGGTCACAAATAAAGGATTATCACTTTGTTGTGGGATTAAGGGAACTAAGAAGCTGGTCTGTCAGGAGATAGGTTTTACTCCAAATAATGGGCATTAAGATAATGCTGAAAAGAAATGGGTTGTAAATTGTCTTTGTCTGGCATGCAGTCTTTTTTCAATAATACTGTAAAATAAGGTATTTCTTTCATTAACAGCTCTTAAGTAATGGAATGAACTGCAGGCTACCTCCTGAGCTATTACATGGGAGATGAATTCTGAAACAACTTTCATACCTTTGGACTCCTCAGTCATTTGATTTTGCAAGTGTAGACATCAGTCAGACCACCCTCCTCAACGGTCTGCTGGTTAGTTTATTCACAAGTGTTCAAAGCTAGTAATAAGTTTCAGAAAGTGACTAGAAAAAAAAATACAAAAGAAAGTCTGGAAATATCTGCTGGGAGAAGGAAGGATAAAAGAAAGGGTGATACCAGGTGACAACAGACTTACTACATTATTCACAGAAATCCTATGGCCCATGCATGCTTACAGATGCAGACTTTTCCCACATTTTTGAAGTAATTATTCACTTTTCTAGATGCCTGGAAATTCAGGCTGCCCAATGTCTGGAAACTAGCTACTATATGCATATAGTCCTATCTCACATGTGCAGCAGGTCCAACACATCAGGTGTACTATGTATGGATAATTTATCCCTCAGGGACTGTCCCAGATTTTAAAATTAAGATATAAAAATCCTAAAACAGACTGGCTTGTAATTTTCAGTCTGACCTGTGATGCAACCAGTACAAGCAATTGTACAGCGTGAGAGTATCTTGCAACCTCAGGAAGATTCTTTACTAAGGCCCTACAGGAGCTGGAAGGAGATACTTCCAGCATTATGAGTGTAGGCACTAATACCAATTTCCGCTCTAGAACTGGAAGAAAACATTGGACAGATTTGCGGTAGCTGATCAAGGCTTCACCTGGAGTCTCACCCACCAGTCTGGAAAATTTCTATTTCTATTTTGCAGCAGGACAACTATTAAAAACGTTGTGAAGAAACAACACAGACGGACTGACGAGATGTTTCACAGTGTTTTAAATAGGCTTTGAAATTTTGCAACCTATTTAAAAACGTTGTTTCTTTTGCCCTTCAGCACTAGCAATAAAGAACCTCAAAGGAAGTGCTTAGATAGACTAGACTTACTCGCTTTGCCACTAAGCTCGGCAGCTTTCTAGGGCTGTCAGGAGCGGCCGGGCTGAGCCGTGCCGTGAGANGCGCCCCGGCCGCCTCGGTGCACCCGAAACGCTGCAGAGCCGCTCGGCCTCTGCCAGCACCGTCGCTTGCTAGCGGTCCGCTGCAGTCAGCCCAAGCTAATGCCGAGTACCCAGGGCAAGGCACCATACGCGCCTCCCGGGGGAAGCGCTGCCCCGCCGGTACAACCCTCCCGCCGGCGAGGCGGCAGTGCAGCGCAGCCTCCCACCGCCCCGCGCTGCTGACGAAGCTTTTATCACGCAGCAAGGCGGGCAACCGAGCCATAGAGGGAAGGACCGCTCGGCCCGGGCCGGCCCGGCGCCTCCTCGGGACGCGGTACCTTCCGAGCGGCACCTCCGGCAGCGCCACAGCCCGCCCTCCGCCATGGCAACGCGGGGCCCCGTCCCTACACCTCCCACCCCGAACCCATCACGGAAAGCTGCCAACGCTTTAGGGCCCCCGAAACAGGGAGAAAAAGCAATCTGCGCCTAGTCGGAAGATAGGACGTTACTCCCACCTTTGCACGACATTTTCAACCAAAACCCAGCACAGTGTTCTCTTCTAGCAAAGGCCACCCACGCCCCAGCCATTTTGGATGCATGAGCAACTCCCACAGGACATAGCACCCCTGTGTGCTGCTGCTGCTTCAGGAACGGCCAAAATCCCAGAGAGGGAGAACTCAGAAACAAATATAAAAGAAGGGAGGTTTTGTTGATTGGTTTCTTTGGCCTGGAGGCCGGGGGGCTTTGTGTTTTTGTTCGAGGTTGTCGATTTTACATGATGGTAAAGCAGATTTCCATCCCATCAATCTACAAACACTCTGTCCTCACAAGAAACCCTGGGGTTGGTACTCCAAAAAAGCAGTACAGGCACAAAAACCCCTTTCCCTCTCTGAGGGCAGTGGTGTGATGGGATGTGTGCTGCTGATGCCAGAAATAAATCTGAACAGACTAAATCCACCTCCCACTTCAAAATTACTTCAAAACACCCATCAAGTATTTTATGCAACTTTTCAATTCAACATGGCTTCATGATTGATCCAAGGTTTTTGCTGTTGTTTTTAGCATTTAAGGGGGTCAAAGGACCAACAGCAAAATGCTCCTCTCTGGCTGCTATTGAGTAGAATCTGAACTTGTGCAAAAACTTCAGCTGATTAGCCACCTATATTTAGAAAGAAGTTATTGCCTAAAAGGGCAAGCATAATGGAAACATTTTTGCACAAGAAGTACAGAAAGACCCATTGCCTCTATTTTTAATGGATGCAGAAAGTTCTATGACCAAAATATGGTTTGTCAAAACAGTGATCAGCACACACACTGAAAACCACACCTGTAGAGCAAATTCAAAGCTAAATCAAACCACATTGTCCATCTCCCTTGGTTCCATCAAAAGCAAGCAGGAGAATTAGTTTATGAAGGCAAATCACAGGGTAAAAATAGGTGCCTGTGGATCCTGAGGATGAATTTGAAGTTTGCTCTGAACCTGGGCTGAGGGCTTTCTTCACAAGTGTAAATGTACATCTTGGTTTTTATCTCATTTACCGTCTCATGGTCCTCAGGCATCAGCAACATGCACAGCCTAACCACACCTAGCTGATGGATATTTAGAAGAAAGCTAAAGCAGTATTACAGTCACAGTAATTCAGTGTTTGGGACACAGCTGGGCAAACACTGGTAAGACACAGGAGGTGTCTCCAGCGTGCTGTGGTCAAGAATCAGCACCATGACCTCATCCTCCTCCAGCACTCAGACACAGAGGGACCTGAGATCAGACTAGCAGCCAATTAACCATTCATTCAGCCTGAATTTCAATATTCCTCTCTTTATAAGGTCATCCATTGTTTTAATTACTTAAGGAAGATGCACAATTTGTGCTTTAATGCACACATTAAAGCACAAATGCTTTCATTCCAAACTTTGATATACAAACCATTACTGGAGATAAGGTGAACTAAATAGAAACTTTCCACTTGAACAATGGATAAAAAAAGATCAAGAAGGTAACTCAGCAGAGTAATACCAATTTTGAAAGGCAATTGCCAACCCCTCCAAACAAGACTGAGAACTACTTGATGGCAGCACAAGTGCTAGGATCTCCCTCACCCTGCAACTACACACTGGAAATGTACAAACAATGTATGCGGGACCACTGGCACTGCCCTTTCATAATAAATGAAGAGCTGAGTGGGGAAAAAAAAAACAAACAACCAACCAACTCCCCTGAAAATCCAATTTCCCCATGCCAGGCAGTATAAAAGAGCAAGAGCAGGTGATTCCTATGATCATACAACCTCTGGCATACAGGAAATCCCAGGCCAAGACTCAGCATAGAGGCTACAAGTGAAGACAGTGCAAAGTTGTTTTAAAAAGCCATATGACCATATTGTGTCCGAAACATTTTCTAGCCTATACATCAATTTCACATAGTATTGCTTTGGCTTCTCTGTTTGCCAATAATCTCCAAGACCTTTACATGCTGGCAATTGTATTTCCTTCACTAATGCCACTGACATCCATTGCTTTCTCTACAAGTCACATATGAGGAAATGGTTCTTTAGTGGATAACAACAGCTCTGTCTGGCATTTTACAAGATCTAGAAGACTGGCACTGCCTGAAGGACTTCACAGCCAAGCTCAGACAGAGCCAACATATTTCAGATACAATGGTTACCTGTGAGGCCACAGAAGCAATAATATCACTTCCTCCTTGCAAGCTTCAGCTTAACATACTCATCAATTACTGCTATTTTTAAAGTTCCTTTGGAAAAAGAAAAAAAAAGGCTCAAAATTATTTTATCAGTTTTGGTGTATGACTTTGGGAGCAATCACCTACCTTCAGTTATTAAATATTTATGATTCCCTTTTCCCTCAAGTACAGGAAGAAGAATTTGGCAATCAACTAGGGAGGACAAGCTGACTGACAATAGCTTACAGCTAAACTAGCAACTGCTCAACCAAATTGTACCATCCATAGACGATGTGCCATGAATATTAGCTTGAGGATGATAAGCCTATCATCAATAGCCATGATTTTTATTGGCATATCTTGTTTGCATTTCAAGAAAATAACAAAATAATCTGATGCTTACATATTTCTGCAGTATCTGAAAGCAAAGAATCCCTTAGCTTTCTCCACATAGTTTCTGTAAACCGAAACCCTGGAATTATCTAATTACTACCTCCATATATAGGATTTGCCCAGATACTAAAATTCTGAAGCTGTAAGCTTACAGGTGTTTTTGCTCTTTTCTCCTTCACTGCTAAATAGGAAAGATTATGGCAAAGATTAACTAGACTAGGCACTCAATTTGTTCCAACTTCTTACCCCTCTCAGAGGCTGGTTTAAAAATGTCAACCTGAACTGAACCAATGATCGATCATCAAGCAAATCAGTTACAGCAAGAACCAAATTTGAGACCCCACACTTACCAGTAAGAACTACAGGAGTTTCTCAAACAGCAGACCTGGATTCTTCCAACCACCAGGAAAAGCTCCAGGACAGATCTAGCACACTCTACACTACTAACTCCTGCAGGCTAGTTTAGTTCCTAAACAGCACCAGGAAAACAGCTTTGATTCAAAAGCAAGGGATCGTCAAGATGTTCGAAAGCTACTCAAGACATCTGTGCTGCATTCAGTGCTGTGACTGGAACTAACAGAAATCTATCTGCATCAGATTCATGCTGCCCATGTGGGAAAGCTCACTGACCATTCACATAGTTTTGTGGTCTGTGTTGAACACTGTGGTTCAGCAGTAACTCAGCTCACATTAACAGAGCTGACCAGGTCAGAGAGAGCTCTGGCCTGCCTATACAGCTCCTAGTACATGCCATCTCCTAAGTATGTTTGGCCCCTTCAGACTTCATTTATTTTGAAATTTAAGTGTCTAGAAAACCTTACTGAATAGTTTATGCAAAATGGTATCTCCCATGCCAGAAATCTTTCATTTATAAGAGAGTAATAGGGTTAAACAGGAAATAAAAAGACCAAACATACCCATCCTTGAAACACTCACATCAGATGTATGATGGAAATTATGTACTCATCTGTACTAAAACCTGACAAGAAAATCTGGAAAATACTGTTGGATATCATAATTGCTACTTCAGATGGCCTGAGGAATCCATCACCACGCTGGTGGTATCCTGTGGTACTTCTCCTTTGTTCACAGGAAAATGAAAGTCCTGGCACAGACAAGTCATCATTTGTCAAAGCATTCATCATAGATGCCTAACTGCACAACAGAGCTACCCAACCTAAAGGCTATCCATTGCTGTCCTCATCCAGGCTAGGACAGCCCACATGTATGGCTGATCTGCTCTCATGAGTTAGTTTAGGGAGCTAACCTAGNAAAAAAAGAAAATTAAATAATATTTATAATATTTTATGCCAAACTCTGACTGGGTGCCCTGAGGAGATCCTGTCTCAGGGCAAAGTATGAGGCAGTTTGCCACAGGCAGTGGAGAAGCAGGACCTCCTGCTCTGGGAGCTGGCAGTTATAGGTAAGAACTGCTCAGTTATCACAAAACTGCATGGTAATATGGCCACTCACCACTAAAATGACTGACACAGTCACCATCCTGACAGCAGGTCCATGTGACGGCTGAATTTTCAAAGGGCTTTAAAAAGGCTTACTAAATTCCAGTCATTTTCATGGCATCCAGGTTCAGGTCTATCAGCACTGGTTTCAACTACAAAGGGCAAGTTTTGCAAAAGCAAGCTTTGTTTGTCATATCCGACAGACCATCAAGACTTAAACAAAGTAAAGACATGCAGCTGGAATAAACAAGGATATAAGTAGCAAGCGCACATTCCAAGAATATGTTTAAAAATAGTGCTGTTCTTACAGAGACAGCATGTACCCATTTTCATCAGTAGTTCCAAAGATCTGGTAAAAACCATCACTTGCAATAACTGAGCTTCCCAAGGAATATGGTCTATTAGACATCAGATATTGACCATTCTAGCGGAAAATAACATGCAGAAGACAGAAAGAATCCTGCATTTCTCCATCCACTGTTGCAGTATCTCTCCAAAACACAGATGACATAGTCTCAAAGAATGGCAGACATCCTACTGTGTAGAATACAATTCAACTGATATTAAAATGTATTAGAAAACCATACATATTTTTTACATATTAATTTTAGAAAGAGGGAGAAATATTTTGACAAATGTCAGAACTTCCTGTTACGGCATTCCTACAAGAACTGTTTCTTTCTCTCCCTTCAAATTAGGTTGTTCTAAAAGATTGCATTAGGTAGAGCAATATTTAAAACATTTAAACAGTCAAATTTGAAATGAACCAGTCTGATCCTGCTGGAATTAAGTGTTCTATGTGATCTAAAAATACTGGGGTTTGGATTTTCTTCCACATGAAATCTGTCTACTTTGGAGCTCTGTTTCAAATCAGAAAACAATTTCCTTAGAATCCCAAAACCTCCACAAAATAGAGCCTCTGTCTACTAGTCAACTGCATGCAAGCTTCGAATTTTACAAAACAAGTTTCAACATATGTCCTTACAAGAATATCGAGTATCATGTATTTCCTCATGTGAAACTTGAGAATCTTAACACATTAGTTTAAAATGAAAACTCTCGTTTAGTCTCAGCCGGATTGAAGCGCTTTTGCCTTGTTCTGTATCTCAATCTGTGTTTTATTAATTTATCTTGCGAACACAAGTCTTGATTGACTTGCATGTGTTTATAAATATGTATGTACAACTCAGAGTAGGAAAGCAGCAACAGCATTACATCAGCCTCAACACCTGCACCATGTTGAATGAAGCAGAGAAGACTGTCTATTGTTTCTCGTCCTTATTAATGTCTGCCTTCCCAGTCTTATAAACGCCTTACTGCTCTGCCAGTAACATAAATCATGCTGACTCTCTCTGACTTGCAATTTCCACTGTGACTGGAGAGGCAGGTCTTGAAAGAAAAGAAAAAAACAAACAAAACCCCAACTATAAACTGCGAAAATATCTAACAAATATTCTTATGATTTTTATAATGACATTTGCCCCAAGAGCCCATTTGTGTGGAAAATGTTTAAACTGCTTCATTTAAAAAAGTCTACAGTCCTAAGGGAGCTTTTAGAATTATATACAAAACATTTTCATGAAGATGGAGGGCATTAAGTACTTCATGCATGCAAGAAGAAAAAAAAAAGCTTGAAGAAATGTTACAAGAAGAAAGCAGGAATATTTTAAGTCTGAGACAGAGATCTTGTTCATCACACTCACAGAGAAAACAAACTGAAAAGAAACCAAAAGGAAACAGCTGATATACTAAAGAACAGATTCTCTCCAAAAACTTACTCGGCATCTAATGTGACCATCTCAACAATCCTTCTTCTAAGCTAAAATGTAAACCTTAAAAAATACCTGATTTTGCACCACAGAAGTTTACTACTCTTTAAGCTGAACTATGCATTTAGGCAGAACAAAAGGTAAGGATCCAAGTCAGCCAGCACTGGGGGAGACACGCACCATACGTCACCCAGAAAACAGCAGTTTCAGCAAACAGGAAATCCAGACTGGAACTGAGACCAAGACTGCTAGCCATGACAGCAGTGAGTAATGGCAGAGTCTTTTAAGAGGAACAGTGGGGACAAAATCTTGTTTAAAAATTGATCACTTATGTAAAGGTTTAACGGTCACCTGCAGCAGCTGCAAGAGGTGGGACTCAAAGACTCCAAGTGCATCTATCTTCAGAATCAGGCCCCTACCAGAAGGCAGCTGTGGGAAGGATGTTAGCTGGAAAAGCATCTGAATACTTGGAAAACAGGCTACAAAGGAGCAAGCATTGAGACAAACCCCTGCAGGGCAGCAGGACTGCTTTGAAAATGTTTTTTTTTTAATTTCCATCTTGATTCTGAAGTGATAACATCATGCCACAAGCAAAGGAACCAGAATGGCAATGTTGTCTAGAGCATGATTTCATCCTCCGCACCTTTCAAGTTGCTTATCGGCTCAGAGGGACACTGACAAGCTTAGCAGCACAGGCTTGCTGCTGGAAGAATGTGAAGCTAGCAGGGTTTTTCAGGTCAGGCTGGACCTAGGTACAATGCTGCAGACTAAGCAACTTCAGTGAATGTGGTGGGAGTCTCAGGAACAGACAATTTGCTCCTGGGAATAAGATTCGGAGCACCTAACCAAGCATGTAGGTAGGAAGGGACTGCCAGCTCAGTCTCAGTTTGCTCCTGCTTTGATGTTCAAGGGATCCGAGAGGGTAACCCTTCTGGTAGTGAACAAATCATACTAAGCTAAGCATTCTGTATCGCCCATTTCTAAAGTATACAAAAATATCCTGGAAAAACAAGTTTTGGTTGCTGCATGGCCAAAGTTCCCAAACTGTTTTAAAGATCTGCTGTGGTTTTGTCTTAAAGCTCATCAGTGCTCAAAGCCCATGAAAAGCTGTCATTTTCTCACTGCTTGTGAACATACCAAATAGCAATTATAAACAAGCATTGTGAAAAGAGGATCCAACTGATGGACAGGTTCTTGAAACCTGGACACAACATTCAGACATTTTTCTGTAATTTCTGTGATCTTATGCCTGAAGTCTGCTGTCAAGAGTAGATTATCTGGAAGTCTTTCTACTGCCTCTTATTGGAGCCCAGATCCTTAATAGCATCATTTAATATTCATTATCTATTACCAAAATGTAAAAGAGACAAGTCCTGTGACATAATTCCTGCCTCTCACAAAGTGAAGCACCTAACACCAGCTGTTTTAAATGTCAATGTAATGATAAACAGTGTCTCACAAAACAAGGCAGACATACCACCGGAAATGTCCCCATGTTCCAAATGCCTCTCTTGTATTGGATGCATCATTCTTGTAACCTTGCAACAGTCAGGGCTATTCATTAACCAGCTATTAGCTGAAAAAAATAAAATGTCCATTAAAAAGTAGCACCAACTTTCTGAAAGTGCAGTAAACTGAGACACAGGTAAACTTTCAGAAGCAGAAAAGGATTTTAGCTAGTAACTTCATCTTGAACCTCTGCTTTATCTAACTTTTGTACTTTTGTAGAAAGCTGCCACAATCATCCAGGTAAATTCTGATCGTGTGAAAAGGAAAAAAAAGAGGAAAAAAAAAGAAAGATAAAATTATGATCTTTCAGGAATACCCCAGATGCTGCCATGCAATACCTTCAGAAAGAGAATTCCTTATATTGGGAGTTGATTTTGTGCCACCTTCTATTATAAACTCAAAGGATGCACACAATAATATATGGGTGAAAGTGATTTAAAATGTGTTTCTAATAATGCTTGAATAAAGACCTGCTTCTGGAATTATTCACACAAACTATTTCCATTTGCTAAAGCCATTATCCCTATTCTCTGACTAACCCCCTGCACCCCTTTCAAAAGAGGAAAAAAAACCAAAGCAAAACCCAACAAAACCAAAAAACCAGAGAACAATTTAAATGTCTTGATGTGACAAATATCAGACTCCAAAACTCATAAATGTGCTCGAGCAATGCATTTGAAACTCTCATCCCAGCACCTTGCATCTTCAAATAATCTCCTGAGCTCATTCAAAATGCAAGCACTTTAAATGTACAAATGTGGAAAGAACCTTCCAGCTCTTGTAAAGAAGATAATGAATCACAAAGTTAACTTTTTACTTTCAAGATGACTCTCAATCATTGCTTCCGTGATTTTACTTTCAGCCTCACTCCTGGCATGTTCTGCTCCAGAACACACAGAGAGATCAGAAAAGCTGTGCTTAAGATTCAGAAAGAAGATAAAAAGTATAGGTAACTAGAAGTGTGCTCTATCCTGCCTGAAAGGATGGGGGGAGGGCTGATGGTGATAGGGGACAGCAAAAGACCACACAAGAGCGCACATGATATAATAAAGGGAAATGCTCTTCCAGAAGGAGATGGAAAATGAAGGAAGCAGGGGTGGATAGAGAGCAAGAAGGGATCGAAACAGTTATGAAGGAAAAATAGAAAGTGTTTTTAAACTCATGAGAGAAAAAACATCTACAGCTCTACAGAAATTGATGTAATTTTTAAAATTTAAGCTAAAAGGCAAAGAAACAAAGATTTAAAGTAAAAGGTGAGAGAGAGACCTATCCTGAGCAGATTTCCAGTAGATGCTGGCACCATGCATTATGAAGCCCTGGATTTTTAAGGGGAAGGTGTCTGGAAAATTATTTTCCTTCAAAGCAAACCAAGTCTATGACCAGGGCAGACCTACAAACAAACAAGCATCAGCACCCTTGGCTACCCAGACCATAGAGACAGAATTAACAAGCTCTTCAGTTGGCTATGGGAATGAAGGGATGGCCCTTTGTGGATGGCACATGTAAACCACTGCTAAATAGGCAACCTGAACACATTTTCCAAGCATCTGTTTGGATACAGGCCTCTGCTGCTGGCCTGGAAAATGGCAGGACTGGAAGCAGGGTGGAAACCAAAGCCTCCAAATGCTGCTCAGCACTTCTAATCACAGGATAACATGGTGGTGTGGAGAGGAAGAATTTCTGCTCAGTTTATGGCAGAAGTCAGAATTCCTCCCAGGCAGCAGCACCTTCACTTCATTCCCACAACCCTCTATCCAAAACTGATTCTCAAAATCTTTTTTGGGGGTTGGAGGTTTGGTCGTTTTCAGGGGGTTTTTTTTTTGTTGGTTTGGAGGGGGTGGGTGAGGTTTGGGGGTGTAGGATTGTTTTGAGGGATTTTTTATATTTTATTTTTCTTTCTTGGTCCACTATCAGAGTGTAATTAAGGTTCAAAGTCAAGAAAGAAAGGGAACCAGCTCTGTGTCAGCAATCAGCTTAACATCCTGTTAATATCTACCCATAATCTCTCCCAGTCTAGGCGCGTAATCTACCTGAGAGGTAAATTAATTTTCCAGTGGTTGCCTCTATGGGTTACCAATCTCTATTGCTTGTTATACATTTAGTTACACAGGCATAATGTCTTCTGAGAATACACAACCAGGTATTACACTTCACTTCCATGAACCCCATTCTCTTCATAGTAGAGCTTATACCTCCACACGAGGAATATAAGCTTAGTTAGAAATGAGAAGTCCTATTTCCCCATGCACTAGGACATCCCTTACTTTACTTTATATTTAAAGAAAAATACAACTGAGTACAAGCAGCTAGAATTAACCTCAAAGGTTTTGGGTTTTTTTTTTCCCTTCCAGTGTTTTAACTTGTTAACAAATCAAGCTTGTTTCACAGTTTCTAGGTGTTAGTTCTCAGGGAAAAAAAAAAGATTAGCAACTTATAGTCATAGCTTTTAACAAGTTCTCAAAGTTCCATAATACCTCATAAAACAAGTTATCACTCGCATCCCCACCACCCAGCACAGTGATCCATATTGAACATGTGCCACAACAGCAAATGCACACCATTTCCCTTGCAGCACTGTTCAATCAAGTCAAACTGACATGAGAGAATATGGTACCCCACATTTCCATTTTTTCCCTTTTCCCATCCTTAATGATGACAGGTATCAGGTCTGTAAACCAGCTTTGTCTTGAACAACCCTCCGGCAAACATTACAGAGTCTTGCCTTGCAGATGTCATGAGGGACTTCACCTGCCACTGTGGTAGGACCATTCTGGCAATTCTGGTAGCCACAATGATTGGGAGGCAGATAGGCAATGCCCATCACTCTCCCAATGTCTTGGGAAAACAGGGATTAACATCAAATCACTAGAAAGAGGTGATCTAAATGCTAAACAACATCCTACATCCTTGCTGCTGACAGGACTATTCATTTCAGAGTGGACAGGCTCTATTTTACCAACAGTTTTCTCCATTTATATACACACACTCCCTAACACACACACATGCACACACAGGTTCTAATTATCAGACAATGGTTGAATGATCAAAGGTTAAGAATTATTCCTATCTCTTTTTGCTTTGTTGATAGTTTTAAAACAAAAATCAATTCAATGTATGTATCATTTATAGAAATTGTTTTTAACTCAGCTGTTCCACACAGGGATTGGGAAGGTAATGGCTCTGCTGCAAAAAGAGTGAATAAAAGCTCCCAGGCTCCCAAAGGATGATTTATTCCACACTACCCAAATTCCAGAGTGAGGTTGCTCTTGCACATAATAGTTAACAATCTAGATTCTTCTTTGCTACACTATTATTTCACTGGCAGAATTTACTGGCAGTATAAAATGTAGAGGAATATTTTATTCTGCATATATTTTGCACCTCTATCTCTTTTGCATCTTATTTCTCTTTCAGTACATAGAGCTTAAGGCTTCACAGCATTTACAATCCCTTATTTTATGTGCCCAACACAACAGGTACCTAAGTGCAACAAAAAATAAATAATTACAATAAGAACAGAAGGGCATTTTCCCCTCAGCTACACATCAGGCACCTGAATTTAGGTGAAGTCTCTGTGCTTGTAGAATCAAGACTTGAATTGCTGGTCATGGACAGGTCACTGACAATACAAAAGGAGAGCAGTGTTGTGTTGGGATAGTGAGGAAGAGCCAAGTCCAAGGCTTACCCAGCAGAGGTCAGGCTAAACCAAAACTTCACTGTCATTATGCATCCTAAGAAATTGTCTCTTAGGTCTTTCCCACTGTTTTCCCTCAGAATCAAACAACAAGTATTTTTACAATATGACAGATACCTAAGAATTATTCTGAAAATCAATTTAAAACAGCAAAGATTTAAGTTTGCTGGACAATATACCTTTGAAAAAGACTAAGACAAAAGCATCTGACACCAAACATTTGAAGAACACAATATTATTGTTGGGAAAAAATTGGTTATTTAAATAAGAATGAAAATCCACTGTAGCAACATAAACAAAACGTTGTGCATGCTCTCCAAGAGTATTTCAAGCAAATTTTGTGCTGACACACAAAGCATAGTAAATGCTTCTAAAAATGCACATTGATATAAGTATTCATAATGACAAGGGGAATCACAAAGGGTCTCAAGAGTTTGGGAGTCATCTGTTCAAAAAATCAAAATAAAAGCATCATGCATTTAGCATAAAAAACAGAAGACAGAAAACACTTAAAACAAGACTCATGGAGATAGAATAAAGTAAGCCTGCATAATGTGCTCATATGCATGACAAAGAATCTACATAGGCCCCCACAGCTTTCAAATAAAAATGTGAAAATACTATAAAAACCCAACAAAGGAGATGCAGTGTTCAGTATCCCAGTAAGTTGCATTGAAACAAACTAAACAGTAGAGAATGTACAAAAAATGCACAGAAAAGTTAAGAAGTGCAGCATCAAACATGTCTGTGTACTTGTGATATGTACACATACATGCAAACATGCATTACTTGTTAAATAAACTTTTCTTCTACAGTCAACATAAGTGTTGGGAGGGGGAGGTTTGAAGCATGTGAATAAGATTTTAGCACAGGTAATATGTTCAGTAATATTTCTTATGACAGTTAATACTAGAATATTGCAGACAATGCTAATTACACCCTGAATATTGTTTGAATCAAGGGGTTTGACACATCATCCAACACTGAGTATGGCAAGCAGCAACACTGCATTTCACAGGGGAAGAGCTGTTATGCAGTCATTACCTTAAGGAAGCAAAGCACCCTAAGTCTGACCTAAGCAGTTGGTAGGCAGTGAGTTGTTTATGCTTAAAATGCCTAAATCTACAATCTAAGGCAATGGATTTTACAGTCTTTCTTGTTGCAGCACAGACACCTGCACTCTAGGTTATGCTCTAGTCTCTTTTTGTTGCTGCTTACCAGAGAATGTCAAGATTGGTGAAGTCAACTTTGGATCGCCTCTGGGCCTCTCCCCTTGCCCTGCTCTGTGGTCTCAGAAAGGTTTGATTACAACTGTCTCCCTGAAGATGCATGCAGAAGTCTTATCCCAGAACACATCTTTTTTTCTCCTGATAGTCACCCAACTCAGAGCTTGTGCACTGTCCTCTAAAGGCATGCCTAAAACTGCTTTATGGTCTCTGTGCTGAGGACAGTTTATTTTCAAGCAGATCACAGGCTTTGAGATGCAGCTCTATTCCTCTTGTTCCACAGTAAGCAGACACATGCAGTTCAAAGGTTTTCAATGACAATATTTACAGCAGAACTAGAATTGGCTTGCAACCTACCTGTATTGATATTTACACATTTCTGAAGGGCTGCTTTCAAGTCTTGGCTGTGTGGAAAATTTAAAAGAAAATGTCCCACCTCAAGGGAAATACTAAGTTCCTAAATCACTGCTCTATTTTTGTAGGATACAGAGTTTTATCCGCATAACACATGCACAAACCTTTCAGCTCTGATTAATAAAGAAAATATGGTCACATAAAAGGTACTGCAGGGATGCCAGAAACTTGCTTTTCTAAGTAGAATCCGCATTAAACGTGACTTCTTTAGCATGCAACTTCTGCAAGGATTTAAAAGACTACACCTGATATCCTAGAGAAGTAACTTAGAGAGTGTTATATTTATTAATTCAACAACAGTTTCAACTGAGGATGAAATGAAATACAAATGACTACTAAATACTACCATTACTCTTTAAATACCTCTTCTGCAAAGCCAGAATCAATTACAGTGATTGCAAAAGCTGGAGCAGTCTCCCTCATTACCTGCAAACTACTCAAACTTGGGATGAAGTCAAAAGAGAGACACAATTCATGTCAAGAAAACAAGACAGACAACACCAGTGCTCCTCCAGACTTGGCCCATTCATCTGTGCATCCTGCAGACAATTTTTCTTCTATCTGCTATGCCAGCCACCCTTGTTCCATCTCGCAGCTAGTGATTAATTACACTTCAGTGCAGCAATTCATCCAAGTTGGACCTTCGAAACAGAAAGACACTGTGGGAATCTTCTGCTTTGCTTTTTAAGCACTTTCCTCCACTGGTAAAACTGAAAGTAGTAAAGCCACACGGTATCAGAAGGTAGTATTTCTGTATTTTTGACTGCCTTGTGGTACAGAGAAAAAACTCCAACTTGTTATGCATCTTCATATTAAGTACTTAGCTGTCATTTATCACATCAATGTTCAATGAAAGTTTCTTTGATGGAAGGGAAACACTTTTCAAATCCAACATGTGTGTTACAGGTTTGGATTTGAAAAGTGTTTTCCTTCCACTGAAGAAGCAATACTGTTCTGCAGCAATGTGTGCTGATATCCCAGCTTAGTACTCACTGCACTTTGCCAGCCATGGAAATGTCTAATTGCATTCTGCTTTTCCAATCCAGAACTCCTTGTACTGCTGCTATCACCACTTTGTTGTGTACCTCCGTGCTCGTTTTGACAGCTCTTGTTAAAGACTAGCCAAAATGTAAGCCTGGCTTAGACAGGCAAATCACCTCACTCATACAAAGGCAATCTTCAAGCTTGCCTCAGTAAATTAAACTTACAGTTATGAGAAAATAATGAGAAGCATTCCCATGGGCTCATCTGAAATGTGGTGCTAGCTATGAGATGCAGCCCTGAATAACTCCAGCACAAGTTCACCTTCAGAGACAAAATACACAGGATTTAAGAACAGGGTGGTGTTTTCCCCTTCTGCTTTGTTTATTCTTGCCAATGTAAGTACATATTTTCTTGGGTCAAGGAACATCAACAAGTCACAAAACTGCATGAAAAATGCGAACAAAGACACAGAAGTGTTATGCAATCAATAAAATCATTATTCTGTGCAACTAAAGCAATAAATGGCTAGGTTTAACAAAATATTCTACTAGGTAAGATCATTAATGACAAAATGAGTAGTCCTGAAATTAAGAGTGCAATTTACTTTAGCATGGGCTTCAAGCTTTCGCTTGAAGCCAGTGTGATTTGCATGTAGTACTCCCCAAGTAAATTAACAGAATTTACTTTGATTTAAAAAGCATTGTTTGAGCACAAAGATTCAACTCCTCTTGAGAGGAATGGTGTGGCCTCACACGGAAGAGGGTGGACTACAATCACCTGGGATCCATTCCAATCTGAATTTTTCCTATGATCTTGATACTCAAGGTATTCAGTCAGATGCCAGAATGTACAGGCTATTGGGATGACTGGAGGCAGGGTCTGGAAGAGCCTGCACACTCTTATTGAATGTAATATAAGTTCTCATGCCAAACTTCTTATGCATGTCATACAACACCCAGCAGCAATCAGTATCAGTCTCAAATTTGCCAATTCAGATATACCTGTATACTATGAATTATGCTATCATCTTGGATGTGTTAGCAACAGCTGTTCAAGTAACAAAACTGTAAAATGTGGCCTTAATGCCATTAACCTATATATATTTTGAACAGAATATTTATAATGAAAAATCAAAAGTCAGATCTAAGTAGTGTTCTTGTTATCTTTCCTAAAGCATTGTTAGATTTTGCTAGTGATGCCACAGAGTTTGTGCATGTTTGGGATTTTCTCCTTTGTTTTGCTGGCAGGACCAGGGAAGTCCCAGGGCTGAGACTGGTGGAGAGGCAGTGTTCCCAAGGACTGTACAATAGAGCAGTGTTTCCTAAAGTAGGTTATGTGAAGGACGAGCAGAAAGGCATCAGAGGGAGGGGTGACTGTGGAAAATATGGATGATGTCATCCTCAGCATTAGCAGATCTTTGAAAATACATGGCAGTGATTTATTGTCCTGGTAGACGATAAGGAGCTATGCTTCCAAAACTTGGGAAAGTGCAGACCTATCCCAGTGTTTCCTTGTTTCACTGAATCCTTTTAACCAACTAGTTCTGGAAACATGGACAACTTGGTTATAAATGGCCACGTGCTCAGCCTTTGTCTTAAGCCTATGCCCAGATGACCCATTTTGCACATTTCAACCAAGAAAAAAGTGACCTCATTTTCAAAAGTGCTGAGCACCAGCTGTTCTTATTGTATTCACAAACCTCACTATAGGTTCCTGTTTTCAAATTCTTGACCTCAAAAGAATTTTGAGGCAGCAGAGTGGCTATATGTTCTTCCACTTGCCATATGCCTATTTATTTTAGTTCAAATATAAAAGTCTGGATCAACTACTTTAAAATCCTGAATGTACTAAGTCCTGAACAAGTACTCTTGCCACTAGAACTTAAGTGCAACCTAAGTGAGCCACGTGATCTAAAAAAAATATTTTTGCACAGAAGAATTACTAGATTGAAAGTCATAGTATTTTGGCTTTCACTCCTGGTTTCTTTTTTATTTTCTTTCTTTCTAATGAATGGCCTAAAAATGGGGGAACAATAGCATCCCAGATGCTACACCTGAATTTGTACTTCTGGGATTAAGTTTCTTTGTTACCTGCTACATAAAGTTAGGTTAAAAAATTCAAGATCATTTTGCTATAGCTTTTGGCTAGTGACTTTTCCCTAACAAACAGGTATTTTGTAGTTTTAAACTGTTACTTAAGTAGTTTTAAACTGTTAATTGAACATACACTCTCAAATCCAGACAAAATATCACACTGCTTGTGCAAACAATAAATACAACTACCTTATCTCTCCCCCAAACCATAAAGCTTCAAATCAACAAAATCAACAAAACAACTTACCCACAAATCACAAAACGAGTCATGCTGATGATCAGTGCACAATATTTGTTTTTGATTTTTAAATTGAGCTGGTTTTTAATAAAAAATAGCAAGAAAACCTCAAAATAGATTGAACTTGCTATGACTTCTTGTTGATCTCTACTGAGAAGACACTGTTTTGCACTGCATTGCATCCCAGTAAAAAACATCGTGACTATGTGTAAGGAAAGAACTACGGCTTTGGGCATAAGTAAATGAATCCATATAAAGACAATACATAAATGCACACCACCTAGTAATAAAAAATCATAAATATTCTCTCTCCAAATACAGCATTTTATTATTCACAGTATTATTCTCTTCAACTTGAAGAGAAATTGATTGTACTCCCAAATCCAATAGATCTTGATACCTTGCTTATGTTGATTAGTCAGAGTTCTATTTTGATTCCCCTGTAAAAGCAAACCTGGTAAACTGGTCTTCCTTTGTACTTCTAGCTCTGCCTGTGTTTTACAACAGAAGAAAGAAAAGTTGTGGGAAGGAAGCTTTTCTGAAAGCAGGGTGGGACCAAGCACCCAGAAGAGGGGAGGGTGAGATAAAAGCAGGAGGGTTCAAGGTAAAGGCCAGGAGCAAAAATGTATTGCTGGACTCTCATCTCTGAGAACCAGAAGCAAAGCAGACATACCAGTAGCTCAAAATCAGTGGTTTGATACGGTTTTCTGAAATTCTCCTCATAGTTGCTGACATTTTACAGGTCAAACTGTCTACAAATGCAACAGGAAACTATCTGAAAGTTGCTGGTAAAGCACATATAAAGAGATAAAACTTTTATTTTTAAATTAATTCAGAATAGAGACACTGTCAGATCACCAAAAGTCCTGAGATATATGAAAGTGTTTAAGCAGACACCACAAGATAACAGCAAAGGAAACAAATAAAAATGGTCTCTTTCTCTTGGTGACACAATCTTTGAAATACAACTTGTTTCCTTGGTGTAAGAAAGATTTGTCAGTGACCTTTTGAGAAAAAATGGCTATAAATCCTGCCAAAAACAGCTTATAAATCCCTTCACACATCCCAAGTACTTTTGGCTTCACTCGTTCTGTACTGCTGATGCTCTCAGAATCACCAGAAAGCACATCCCACCCCTGACCTCCAAAGCCAGACCACAGTATTTCCAAGCTTTGCATTACTGGCAAGGCACAGAGATTTGCTAATGTCACAAGAGCTGGCTGGTCTTGTTTGATGAACTATCCTAAGAAAAACTATCAATTCAATATTAATTTGATCCTTCATGCTATTCTTCCATGTAAATTATAGCTGCATACACAATGAGGTCATCCTCTATAATCATGAATGCATGACAAGCAACATAAGATTCCAACTTTTGTGATTCACGCTCTAAAAGAAAAAACTATGCAGCAAACATGAATTTGTAATCAACAAAAGCAGGTTGTCTTTTCCTTTTCAAAGAACAAAACCAACACAACAAACCCACTCATACCAAGAATAGCTGAGCATAACTATGATTTCTAGATCACTTTAAAAAAGCCATATATATACTCTTTATATACTCTCACTGCTGCTCTGAACTGGTTTCAGGCAGCTTTTACAATTTTTCAACACAGCAGTAGCCATGATATATTCAACAAATTAGCTTGCACTACACCCATCCTTTCACAATGCTTGGTCAGACAGACTTGGTGGCAGGCCATCAGCTCCTTGTTCAAGGGGTCTCAGAGTCCCACCACCCTACCCATGACTATATCATCCAAACGCTTTTTGGCTGTGAAAGAGGTGACATGAGGGTGAGCAGAGGATTTACACACATATTAGTATTTCTATACAAAAGACTTCCAAAAATGGCAAAGTTGAGATGCAAGTACTAAAGAGAAGATTTAAATGCAACTACCAACATCAGTTCTTGCAATTAAACTCATTAGACTTTGGCCTTTTCCTTCTGACTACATTTGTGTCTTCAAAGATAAAAGTAGTCAGGCCAAGAAAAATACCCAAAATGCTCACACATAAAATGCAGCTGCTTAGCATATGTCATTACCACACTGACTTCAAAAATACTGAACAACTTAAACCTGCAAGCCGCTTGGCTTTAGCTAGAGATAAATGCCTGAGATAAGAGAGGTTTAATTGTTCAATGTAACACTGTAGCATGTTTTATATAAACATTTGCTAACACTGCACTTCATAAATTTCATTTCAGTGTTGTGAAGTGCTGCTGAATGTTCCAACTTTATTTATGGTCTGCTCCTGTAATACTTACACATCCAATGTTCCCCCGATGTCGAATTAAATACACTATCCTAGCTCCAAAGTAGAAAGGAGCACTTATGCTTTACAACAGAGGGCATAGCCTACAGGTTTCTAGCACTTACCTAGCTTATTCCTCTCCACTGCTGAAAGAGGAAAGGGGAAAATCAGACAAGAATGTGTTAATTTGTGAAGCGAACATGAAATTGGGATTAAAGATAGCTTTTGTATTTAGTAAAATGCTTTGGGTTTAACCATAATTTTTCTATAACCTAACTATTAAGTAAATTATAACATCTGAAATTAAGGTCCCCACAGAGGAGACATGTTTGTAGACTTCTTGGATGGTTTGGTTTCATAGTGGAATGTGTGGTGTGATACTGCTCTCTCTCTTAGCACTGTTCTTCCACATCATAACTCTTGGACAGCCTCAAGCAAACTTGACAGAGAGGGGAGCAGCTTCAAAGGTCTTATGTTCCCACAAGTCTTGGTGACCCACCACAAGGTATACTGAGGTAAGACTGAAGCCAAAGCCCAGACATACAAAGAGACATCAAACTACCTAGAAGGGAGAGATGAGAGAAAGGGATGGAAAACACAGCTCACAAAGACTTCCTGGTTTTTTTTTTTCACTTTAATAGCTGGTTGTAACTACCAGGGAAAAGTCCAGCAACCTCCACTCAAAGAAATCTCCCTTTGAATGCTTCTTTTTTCTGTCAGCTTTTCTACTGTAAAATCAAGGGGAGGGACTGCCATATTGCAATGACAGCAAGGCACAGGTCAGAATCATGGGAAGGAAAGGCAAACTTCATGATGTCACACCAGCGCACATTTCAGCAAGGCATGATACCTCACCACAAAACCAGGCATCTTGCCCTGATTTTAGGACAGTCTACAAGTAATACTCAGCAGTAACCACTTCTGGCTCCAGGTCTTCCCTTTCTGTCACCTACATGCTTTTGACAGAAGAGCCTCACAGTTCTCCCCTCTACCTGAGCACCAAGAGCTGCTGATCCTCCCTTTCACCATTGTGCAAGCAGGGGATTGCCAGCCTACATGCACGTGGGAGACAACACTGAGGGCACCACTGCCCCAGTACTGACAGCAGTCGTTTCAATGACAGCTACCGCAAAGATAGGTGTGGTATTACTCCATGGCAACGTGACAATCTTCCTTCAAATCAGACAATTAGGAATAAACCAACACCACTAATAAATGCAAGACTAAAGCCTGATGGTTTTCATACTGCAAATGATCATTGGTCTTCCCTGAGCATCATCAAGTGAAGTCCAATTTTGTTGCCTGACTCTGTCTACAGAAACCATTCTACAGTTGCCAGCAATGTACTCAACAGCCTTGCTTCTGCTCTCATGCTACAATAAACCAGCAATAACTCATGTAAAAATCAATAGAATCATACTGGTATACAATGAAGAATCTGACCCCATGGTCTATTAGGCAATTTTTAATGATCCAACAATTAGAGAAACCAAATTAAACATTTAACATTTGACCTTTGCTGCTGCTTCTAAATTAGCTAATAGAGATTAAAAAGCACATACTTTTTTCAAGAATTCACAAAAGAAGGTTTCAAATCCTGCAAATGACATTTGATATGTTTTCATTGTGCACTAGAGTTTAAAATGCTATTTTTTTAATGTGGAATAGTAGCTTCAGACTCTAAAATCATGGACTTTGGAGGTACTCTGATTAAGCACCCACTAGACAGATTGGATCCTGAACTGGAGTGGACGAAAGTCAACGTCCTGTGAGAATTTCAGTGCTACAATAGTGTTTAAGAACACTTCTGCAAATAAAATAAGAAGTGACAAATTAAAGTCTGCTGAGAGGAAATTCTTCAATTTTTTTTAAACTGAAGTCTAATATGAAAATTTCATCACTTTTTATCATATTTACTGTTTTATATCCTATATTTTCTACCATTTGCATTGTTTTTTCAATGTTTATATTTCACTCTTGCTAGAAAACACATCTCCAACATCAATTACAATTATTAACAGCATGCACATCTAAATAAACACCTGATGTACAAAAAGCATAAACAAAATACACCCATATTGGTATAAATCCAGCCTCCTCAAGTAAAACATATTAAATGGATGTGCTCTGATGTTACATTAACAAGTAATACATAGAACCTTCAGAAGAAGGGTGGAGATTAAAAAGAGCAGTCTTAAAAAGAACATACATATAAATATATTTGCATAAAGTAAAATTATATAAACATGTATTAATATATTATGGCACTCAGCACATGCAGCAAAGTTATTTTATACATACACAGCAAAAAGATGATTCAGTGAGCATCACTGAATGTGCATAGTAGATCTCTTGGGAGGGCTGGACCATGTGCAGTACATACACAGACAATCTCTGGAAGAATCACCACGAACAGTTGTCTCCATCCACTTCTACACAACACACCTGAAATCTATTTCAGAAAGCATACTTCTGTTTTGCTGGTCAATGAATTGACAGGGCTTGGGGACATAATTTTGATGGATACTTAGGCAACTCTGCAGAGAGAATGGTGACTGTATTCAGCTCTACACTCCACCAGTGTTTTCAAAGGCAACCCACTGAGCACATGGATAGAGTTAATTCAGGCCCATATGAAGATCCAGGTATGTGAATTTTGAAATCAATGCAGTGCATCAGCCTTCAGAGATGTTGAACATTTGCCTTCTGCAAAAAACATCACTTTTACAGAGACACCTGATGTGTCATAAGGTCCGGAAGCCATGCTGTGAAGTTATGGCCTTTAGCTATTAGCTGAACCAAGATTAATCTTGTGAGCCAGCCAGTGCCTCCAAAATAAGGAAAAGGGATACCTTGGAGACACGAAACATTAGGACCCACTTCTGCATCCTTTTCTCAGGTCAACGGCTGTCTTGAAACAGCAGTCCTACTTTACCAATAAGCAGAAGACTTGGAAACAATTAATGCCTTGGCACCAGATCCCGCTTGCAATTTGAATCAGGAGTTGACATTTTTCGAATGTCAAGAGTTGATACAACAAGAAATTCCTGCTTAATGCAAGCCTTTCATCTAGGCATGTCACCTTCAAGATGAGACGGCTCATGAGGCCCAGCATTCAGAGGGAAAGGAAAGGAAGGAACTAAGAGAAGAAAACTAGGTGAAAGGAGTAAATGGAATTACGGAAATAATTAACAAATGCTTCTTTCATGACTTCAGAAGAGAATGTGTGATGAAATGAATCCTATTAATATCCTAGTTACAGGAATCTGCAATGTCTATGTTGTTTGGAGAGATGGGATTAATGTTGCCTCTTGACCTAACAGCTAATCTGCTGTTTTTCTACCACCAAAAATACCAAGAACCTCAAAACCTCTGTCACATGTGCATATATTCCTCATTATTAGGAAAAGCAGCAAAAGAGGACACAATGAAACGTAATGCTAGTTTAGTATTGACAATGCACACAACTCAGGGCTGCCACAGAGCAGTTCCCCTCATGCAAGCCAAGCAGTTGTCACTCCCCTAACACTGCCTGGTATCACAGAGTGTACCTGCAAGCCAAACACCATGAGGACTGCTAAACCAACTGCATTGCCTGAACCAACTGGCAAAGGACGGGAAGCATACCAAGGGGGAGCACCACATGCACTTGCTTTCTCCTTCCACTTCCTTAGATACCTGTTTGTAGTTATAGTTGGACACAGCAGAGTGGGCAAAACAGACCTGGGTCTTAACTGGCACAGCCACTCTCAGGTTCTTACTTGTTGCTGGAAAAACATAATCCAAAACTGCTATTGAATGGCAACATATACCAGAGCAGGTTTTAGATATTTTTTTCTCCTTGCTGGTCCCTCATAGCAAAACAGCCCTCCCAAAGTTATGCACAGCAATCACATACATGCATCCATCCATTCAGGAGTACATAAGAGGTCAAATGCTCTGATCGGAAAAGCAGGTTTGAAGCTAGTTTGCTATTAGAGATAAAATGACACTTCCCATGGGTAGCTGTGCTGTCAGACAATTTTGACACGCCTAGTACTGACAAAGTTTGGTTTGACACCAACACATAGTAAAATTCAGTATCACCAGCTTTTTGTATGCTTTTTCACCGCTTGATCCACACCATCCTATTCAACTGCAACATTAATTAGTGAATGAATTATGATGACACAGGCATGTTGAGCTTTTTATCTCAACTCTTTAAACTTACCTTTTCATGATTTAACTAAATGCAATCTACAGTGAAACACTTCACTGTACTTAAGTACTGCTGTGGGTGCAAAAAACAGATCACTGTTAGGATAAAAAAGAATAACCATGAAAAGCCAAGTGTACTGCATTGTAGAGCTGTTGGTCTGTTTGGAAGAATCAGCACTGCGATGAAAACCGAACGAGATTATCATCTGGTAGGCAGAAAAAATGTTGTATCAATTTTGAAATGAGCTCAGAGACATGCAAATGAAGGACCAATAGTCCTGATTTAAATACAGACAGTTTAATGACTTAAATTGAAATCTAAGGGTGAGCTGCTCAAAGTGAAGCATACTTCTCGTGACCAGAACATAACAACATCAGCCTTCTCCAGCAGAACAGCAACTCTGCCCATGACTCCTCTTTTTGTGCTCTGCCATCATACTTGCCCTTGTTTCTGGTAAACCTGCCCCAGTTTCTCTAGCTGTCCAATCTGTGGCCCTAATTCAAAGGCAGACCCCAAATAAAAGGGAGCATTACTCAGCAGTTACAGCTACATCCTCATCAGCCTTTCCAATTCTCCTATGTAGGCAAAGAATATGTGCAAGAGAGATGGGTACATGCATTGCTCGTGGAAGGAGCACTGCTGTGTGTCAAGGTTTCCTATCTAAACAGTTAATCAAAACTTTGTGCACTTTTGCCACTAAAGGACAGAGTCAGACCCTTGGGGCTTTAAGGTACATTCTCATGTAGAACCATTAGCACAGGCACACAGAGCACAGGCTTGCCACGTATCCAATTAAATAAACTTACATAAATCATATTTGACTGTGCTGCACAACAGGCAATATGGCCAACCACATCTGGTGAAAAGTTATTGTATGTGTCTCTAATATAAACAATACCTCACATAGCTACTCCAGCCTCTTGTGAAAAGAGGTAGTTAAGAACATGATTTTTAAAGCAAAGTTTCTAAAACATGCCTGAATTTTACACCTATGGTTGCTGAAGAATATTTCTGCAATTAAAATAATTACACAGACTGAACCTAAGATTGATTCAGAGAAAAATGCCTCATGATTCTGGCAAAAAACAAAAACTGCAAAATGTTTCATTTAGAGATGGCTATATATTTTTCCAACAAAACCAGAAGAAGTTGTTCAGAAACTGAGATTTCATTAAAGCTGGAAGGAAAAAAATGCAGAAAACCATTTCTTGCTTCTCTGTTCTGTGAAAACATTTCAGTCAAATCCATTCATATGCAGACATCTCATGCAAATACAATTTTAAGATTTCACTCTTGAAATTCAATGCTTATGGAACATATGTATCTAAAGAGAAAGATACAGTCCTTGACTGGACTAGTGCAAGGAGAGGAGGTCAGTGCACAGACAAGCAGCCAGCCAGTCTGCTCCCACCTGTAATCCCATCTCCTCATCCATGAAACTGCCCTGAAACCAGAGGCTGAGGGACTGCTCGGGCCTTGGGTGAACTTTCCATGGCCACTGGTATTTGTCCTCCATCTCTCAAAAGAGATGTACTGCAGACACGCCCAATTTACAAGTGGAGGTTGCAGCTGTTCCAAACTTCATGTCACAGGCAACAAACTTCTGCTCTGAAGTTTCTGGCCACTCTACTCACTCAGCCAGCAACGCAGTAATTACACCTAAAAGCACACAAATCTGAAGAAAACCTTATAAAAAAATATTTCCGTTTCACTCTGTTTAAAAAAATATTTAGTTTAAGGCTCACATGTTGTGAAACAGGCTACAGTATGGTCCAAGAATGCAAATTCTCACAAGCGCAGAATTTAGAATGTCCTATGAAAATGAAGAATGGTACTTCAATCTAAAATGCTGTGAAAATTTAAGAGGCAAAGTTAAGTATCACAATGAAATTTAGTACATCACCTTTACTGGCTTACAGGATAAACAGTCCAATTTATAGCATTTACAACATTATCATATATGATCAGAAGTTCACTTACAAACTAGGTCACAGGTCATCAACAGGAAATTCATAGGAAATTATGGAGGAAATTAAAAGAATACAAATGGGCAAAGAAACTAATTTATACAATCTAGGTTCTCCCAGCACAGCTTCCTGTGTTATGATGAACTCAGCTTTCATACTGAACTTTGCCTTTTCCAGGCTGCATTAAGTAAGTATTTCTGAACTGTCTATTATACTCTCTAAGCCTCAAAATGTGGAGGTCAGATTCACTAAAAAGAGCCATTCCAGTTTTTTTCTTTAAACAATATAGTTGGGAAAGGAAATAGTAACTAGAAAATGTGTTTTGAGATCATTAAATGCAGATTTATCACTATTGGCACCTCAACAATGGGTGTACAAGATCCTTGATTGACACAAATACCACAGTGAGGACAGATACCACCCAAATACAAGAAGACATTCTCATATTCCTCAGTTCCAGCATCCCAGCCAAACTGCACCTGCACTCTTGATCATGTTTGAGAAAATGACAAGTAGTATCTGTGTGCCTGTTCTACTCTCACATAGACATGCTTTTCAAAATAAAACCCCTGGTCAGTAAGGCATAGGAATAGAGAGAGCTACAGTTCATCTAGGTTATCTGGACAACTGTTGAAAAGAAAAACTGCTGAACAGAAGCAGTTACTGCTTAATTGTTTAGAGTTGAAAGCTGAATGCACTGTACTGCCTATACCTTTAATGTATCACACAGAAACAAAAGTTAGGAGTAACTTTGCAAGACAGATACAAAATGAAAGACTGGCAAAATGCCTAAGCTGTCTCTCTTCTTGCTCCTTTAGTTAAATAAAAAGACCTAGTATAAATGTGATCAACTTTTCCTTCATTCTTTTTCACAATACCCAAATACCCACATAAGGTCCACAAAATAAAAGCAGCTCAAGTTCATTCTTACTCTGGTGCTTCTACACCTTATGAAATTCAATAAAAACACCGAGATGTGTTTTTTCAATATCACAACTTGAAATTTCTAGTGAATTTTGCATTTGTAGCTATCTTCTGCAGACAGTATTTCCCACTGAAGCAACAAGTAACACTCATATACTTTAAAAATTATAGGAATCACATAATCTACAATTTGATGCAAAACAGAATTGGTTTGGGGTTGTGAGGAGTTGGTTGACAAGGTACTAGTGATAGCAGTACCAATTAACACTCACACCACATCGTTTACTTCTGGTATTATAAACAGGCTCACTTTTTTGGATTGCAGGAAGTGAGATGGAAAATTCTAAGAACACAGGTGTTGATCTGAACACAGGATTTCACTTGCAGAACGAGGACTGCTATGTTCACACTGAACACACCTATTACTGGATGTCTGTTCTTACCCACCATTACCAAATCAAAGCCTGGGTTGAGAAAGGATCCTTTTTTTGTGATGGGCAATATTACAGTATAAAACAAGGGAGAAGATTCTCCTACTGAACCAATTAAAACAGAAGTGCAGAGAACTGCAGAAACAGTTAAAAGTACCCAGGAAAACAAAGTCAATGACTGATACAACTGGGAATACCTCCCTCGCCTACTAACTTTCAAACCCAGTGATTTTAATCTTTCTTTGAGGGAAGGAAAAGGGAAAGTTGCTATCCTCTTTATAATGAATTCAAGCCTGTTCAAAATCAAGTTTTCTTGTTTTGGTTACCTTTTGCAGCCTATTTAAAAGCTGCCAATACAGATCAGGATTCTGTCTAAACTAGACTGCTCTACCCACTCCATCATGCTGCACACCCAAATATACTTGCTGTAAAGCCAGGTCTTATATTTCCCCACCCCGCTCCACAGGTAATTTGAGCAAGATAATTCCAGCACCTATATGTCATCCAAGAGTGAAAACAGCATCAGTAGAGCAGCCAACTCAATAAAATATGCTGAAAAAAGGAAGCCAGTAGCTATAAACAACTTTCATACCCTTTCATAGCTACAGGCAGTCACTCGGGAGCAACAAATTCTGATTTGGGAAATTTTTGCAAGTTCAATATTCAAGCATTTTCCCTAGGACTACTCTGGTTGCTACTGGCCTTGATACCAAAAATTCTGCAAGAACAAGTACAGAAGTACAATTTCCTCAGACTCTTAGAAAAGCTTTTAACCCTTGTTTCTGCTTCCTGTCCTATCTAATTCATCTAGAAAAAAAGACCTATAAATGAAAGTGTTCAGTTTAAGTTCAGGCACTCAGGTCTTAGTTTTAATGGTCATTATCCTTTTTCCCCCTTCTGATAAAAATTAAACCCAATGGTTGGACAGAATTGCATGAAGTATTAATTAGTTACTTTTTACAAGGGGCAAGCTATATTTCTAAGCTGAGATTTACATCTACACCACCAAACCCATCAGATATCCAGTTTTGGTAATTTAATGGTAGTACGGTCATTTAAACTAATGGAAAGTATAATGTTTTTCAAGGAAAAAAAATATCATTAATATTGTGTTATTTAGCAATTCTTACACAAGCTCTAACTTAGCTGGCAATTTTTAGTCATGACTAATACTGCTTGGCCATTTCCAACTATATAAAAGCATGCTTAGGGGGATCCAAGAGTAACTGTACCTGACATTTTTTTCAGCACTGCTTTACTTGAGTCATGGCCCAGAATTTGGATTTGATTCTGTTTTCATGCTGTTTACAGAGATATTCTACAACCTGCTACAGAATATAAAGCAGAGTCATGCTAAAGAACCTTCCAGAAAACTGAAAAGAAACCCCCAATTTTTGGAGGATTTCTACAAGCAGCTTAGCAAAATAGAATCTTTCTGGTCTTCTGATTGTACTTATATGTCTTTAAACTGTGCAAAGAATGTTACAAAGATACTAGTTTACTCTGAGGTGAACTCTCCAGCATACAAATGAAGGCCTATTGTTGCTCACAACTGAGCAGGTCATCGAGCTAATCCAAGGTGATCTGCAGAATCCTCACATTTCAGCCCCCTCCAACAAATAATGCATTTGGCAAAGATGTGGCTGCTATTCAATTCCAAAATGGCAAGATATTCAACACCCTTCAGGTTCATCAAGTGTTGCCAACAGGGCATAACCTCTACACCTGTGAAAGACTGGGAGCTATTCGTGATGAATCAGTACTGTGTCCTGAACCCTTGTCTACTCTTGAAAGAGGAGCTTCCTGTATCTTCAGTAGTCTATTATGATACCGAGCGTGCATATAGAAAAATTACTTCAGTCACAGGACTACCAGAAAACACAACTAGAAATGTATTCAGATGCAGACTGACACTCCAATAAAAACGTCAATGACAGCCTTTGGCGACTTGATCCTGGAGCACCTCTGTGCCCCCCAACCTGGCCAAAGGTCCAAGCAAACCAGCAGAGAGAATATGGAAACTTTGAATGCAAGCAGAACAAGGAGCTAGGAAGGAAAAATAACCTGGAACTTAGCCCTGCAGAGATGAGTGCTTTGAACTGAAATAGAAACATGAACAGGTCTGGTTAAGATAGGCACACACAGAGTCTTCTCTTTCTTTGTTATATTCATTCCTTTTTGATTTTACTCCTAATGCTGTGAAGAAAAGAGACACTCTGGATCCCCACACTCATAGGTCACAACGGCCAGGAAGAGCTACAGGTGCTCAACTACAGTTTGGTAAGCTGAACGCACAAGCAGTGCTCAGGACACTGCCCCAGCTCAGTCTAAAAGTGAACTCATGGCTATGCAGAAAATGTCTTGGTACCTGATGGGCAAGGACCAGGCATACATGTGACATAACACACGGGCACAGGCACAGCACTGTATGTGAGCTAATACCACACATACAACCACAGGAATGAAAACCAGGGCTCTACAGGAGAGAAGAGCTTGTCTTTTGTATTCTTTTAGGCAAGAAACCGGGGAGAAAACAAAATGAAGTAGAAATTGCAAAAATGACAGGTCCATGAACTTGAACCAAGTTTTTGGTCTGAAGACACAGCACACTTGATCTTTCCCCCATATCAGGATGCATTGAAAGTTCCTAATTCTCTGCCAAGGTAAGTGGATGCCGCAAAGACCAAAAGGGACTGGAAAGACACAGTGAGCCCAGTAGTAACCTCCCAAGCAATAAAGCAGGCACAGCCCCTGAACTAACTGAACAGAGTGACCCTCTCAGGGTTCACCAGTTCACCACAGACTGAAGCAAAAGAGACAGAGCAGGACCAAGGAGGTAAAGCTGGTCCTACTAGCCACTGACACCCATATGCTCTCAGTTTTTATTGTCCCAGCAATGGGTCTGGCCTAAAACAACACAAAACTACTCAGAAGTCAGGGAAGCAAAGAGATCACATTACTGTCAAGAAGATATATAGGAAGGTGTTTCTTAATACCACATTTTAAAAAAAGAAGGTGATGCAATACTGATTATTCCATTAAATATTAATTACAATACAGCTGCTTTCAAGCTACAACATCTTCCTTTAGATAATTGAATTAAGGGACAGGAGAACTGAATGAGCTTTGTGTGTATCTAGCACTTCTCAATTACGTTAAACTGAGTTCTTCAGTTCATGTGTAATTATCTCCAAATACTAATCTTCAGACTTTAGAGGTTCAAGCTCAAAAAAAAAAAAAATACTTAGGACTTTTAAATTTGCTCAGATGACTCCCAAGATCCTTCTTACTGTTCAAGGAGCTTGAAGAGTTTGTCCTAGACCTTTCATCAAACATTCCTAAAAGAGAGAATGAGGTTACCCTTTCCTCCTACAAATTCCAATTTGCATACAGATACCATCAGTTGGATAGCAGGGTTACATACTTCTCTCCTTTCCCTTCTACTTGAACTTGGTAATCAAACTCCAGTAACAGCAGGCAATACTGAGACTGAATTTTACTCTTCAGCTTTGAAGGACTGAAACCTCTGCAAGGAAAATGTAAAGCAAAGAGCAGTAAAGTAACTGCGCACTTTTCAAAGGTAACCTCCAAACGACCATGCTCTGGAATTAGTTTTTACCATTGCAGAAAGCTCTTCAGACATTCCTTCATGCTGTGACTGTCACCCTAGACCACCTCCATCTCAAACTGACATGTTACTTCCAACACCAAAATTGTCAATTAAAGTAAATGAAGCAGGCTGCAGGAAAAGTTATTTCTTTCAAGAGCGTTACTCAGTTCCAGTAATATTTAATGGCTGAGACAACAACAGGGTGCAGCTCCTCTCTCTGCTAAAACAAAATCCAGGACTTGCTTTTGTATTTAGAAGGAAAAAAAAAAAAAAAGGCAAGAAGCTTCCAAAATTTGAAAAGCTACATATATAATTTCGTGTAACTGTTTGAAGATCTTCTAAGTTGCATTAAATTATTAAATTTTATCCTGCTTGGCAGTTGTATATTATTTCTTTATTTTCCCTTGAATTAAGCAGAAATATATCACAAACTTCAAGCGTATTTCCCCCTTTTCAGTAAGAGGTACTATATATATGTAGATGAATTGTACTGGATTCAAACTTTCAGCCTCTCTTCTCACACAAGGTTGAAGCTCTACATTGTTGTAATTTTCTTTTTCAGTGTTTTTTTTCTCCAAGACAGTCCTCCATTGGGAAATTAATATTCTGCATGAACAATGAACTCCTTGCATGGCCTTTGAACCTAGTGGTTGCTAGGAGGCCTAAAGAAACCCTGGAGTACAGCCTATTTAATAGCACGTATCAAGAGATTATTCAGAAGCAAAAATGTGTGATTTTCTAAATTGTCTGCTTTTTTCCCTCCTTACTTCCATCTCCATTCATCTGTCAAACAATCTTTAGATTTCATATGAATTGCATCTGCATCAATTTTCTATAATTATGGGCAGTTTGTTCCCCGAGTATTGAAAATGTGACTGGCCAGCCACCAATGCTGCTTCAAATCAAGCAAATATCAAACTGCTCCTTACTCAGTTTTACTGAAAAGGCTGCTTAAAATCAGATGTGCTTCACCACTGTAGCATGAGGTTTGCACTTCCATTATAAATATGCTTCTGCTTAGAGACTGTATTTTCCTCATACAAAACACCATGGCATTGACTGCAGCACCATTACTCAGTATTCCTCTGTGCTGAAAGAAATATATATAGCTTCTCCATGCTCAATTCAGGCATACTTGAATATTAACATTTCAAGCTTTTTAGCATCTTATTGAAGGTTGTTTGACTATATGCATTTCCGTATTTCCCCAAGCATAGTAACTGAGGCAAAACCCCAAGGTTTCTTTCCCATCCTCCACCCCCATTCCAAACAATGAGGCATTTAATTAAAAGATAACCACAACAATGTTAATGGTGATGAGGTTAAATGGTTGGATAAACAGAATGCAGCCCTCTGAAAAGCCCATGTGTTTCAGGACACTTTCTCCCCTACAACATTCTGGGTGACAAAGAAAGTTATTTGTATTCCTGATCCCCACAATTTTTACACCAGTGGACTTACTACAAATTTCCTGCAAGGAAGAGAGTTTCCTTCAAATAACAAGAAGTGTTTAGACACAGTAGCTATTCCTCCCAAAACTAATATTTGGAAAGGCAGTGGACAAGGATCCTTTAAAAATAAGTGAATGTGGCAACTATCCATTATGAGAGAACAATTACATTTCCAGGTAAAAACCTAACAAGGTGTTGTTAGCGTTAAAAAAACCAACAACAACAAAAAAAAAAAACCAATAAAACCAACAATTATTTGCTGATTTTAATTTTCAATGTGCTCTCCCTCCAAAAACTTTAGAAAATTAGTAAAACTTAACATTTGTTCTTCATCTTCAGTTGTTGCAATTGAAATCAGTACCCTCTATATTCATAAACAAGTATTCTTGGTCTGGAGATTACTTTAAAAAATCTACAGCAGATTAAAATTCTGTGCCCCCTCCTACCTCTCAAGGACATAGGTACCTGCCAACAAATGCAGGGTGACATATCTGATTCTGCAGATTGCTGGTGTTCAACTGTCTGGTTGGTTTGTGCCAATCTTGCCAACATAAAGCTTTCACAGAGCCAGAGCACTTTGCTGAAGATTAAAAACAAGCATGAACCACACCACTTGGCACAAAATGCTCACGTGAGCTCCTTCTCTTTTAAATATGGGCTTTCACACTGAAAGAAAGGCCTAAAAAGTACTGACTTCAACAGATCTGACACAGGGTATCTTACACTGGGAATATCAGGACATTCACCCAGAACAAGAAAAATCTTTGCAGTATTGTCAGATTCAGCTTTCCAGACACTTTCAGGTCCTGCAGCACCAATGGAACAAGTCATCCACTCCACCAACATAACCATTCTCCTCTTCTTCAGCTGTTCAAGCATAAATTATCCTTGCTGTTTCCACTCACTATGTGACTTCCCAGGAATGCCCAAAATGGCACAATACTCTTACACAGGCAGATTTTTCAATAAAATGCACATTATTTCTCTTGTACTTGGGCATTAAAGAAAAAAACAGTCACAAGGCATTTTTAAAACATGAAAAACCAATCTTGACTAAAGAGGTATGTTTATTAGGGCCAGAGACAGGAAAGTGAGCATATAACTGAAAACCACAATCTTTGGCTCAACATTTGCAGCAGAAATGGGGCGGGAGGGGACAGCAGTACAGGGCTGGAGACATTTTCAGTAATGCATTATAAATACCTTAGTTTTCTCCTTTAAAGGAATCTGCCTACTCAACCTAAATTGTGCCTCAGAGGGAGAAACGTGCCTTTGTGATAAATTGGAATTTGCCATCATAATAATGAAACATTGTGTCCTATCATCACAATAAACAGGCAGCAGAACAACAAAGGAGGTGTCCAGGATTTTCTGCCCCCGGCCCCCTCCCCATCAGCATTTCCCAAGTCTTCTTTTGGGTGTTTATGAAATGCCTTAATTCCAAGGCCATTAAGATGTATTTCTGGATGGAACAGATTCTACTAACAGTACTGAGGCTTTCCAAAATCTCACCAGCACTCCATCGGAGGCCAAGCCTCTCCCTGATGCCTGCCTTTCCCTGCGCTTTTTTTTGTTTTGTTTGTGCTTTCTCTTTCCCATGCACAAACATGTTGGTGCAGTGTCCATTATTTCCCTACGGCCTTCCTTGAAAGCCACTGACAAATGAATATACATGCACGTGTGTGTTCTACCATATACCCAGGTCTGGTCTCCTTCTACATCTCAAAAAACAAATGCAAATGTGTTTATAGTCATTTTCACGAACACATGCCTTGCCATTGCAGAAATATGCAGCTGAAAGCCTAAGAGTCTGTAACAAGACAATTGTGTCTGCAGCCCCAAGTAACCCTTTTCCTTTCCAAAATGGAAAAACACGAAAACCCGATGAGTTAACTAGAGTTAACTGCATTTAAAGAGAAATGTGTGGGAGAGCAGTAAATAACCAGCACATGCTTTTACGCACAAAAGGCGCAAAGGGCTCCATGCTCTGCACATCCAGTCATTTTTGTCTGCTCTTCCACAACAGAGATGCAACCGTTTTTCTCATACATTTTATTTCACTAGACTAATAGATTTTAAACACCATATTGCGAGGACACCGCCGTGAATCTTGCAGAGGTACAAAATGGTGGATGTATGCTATTTTTTTTTTTTTCTTTGCATTATTCCTAACAACTCAGCCTCCCGATCGCAGGCTCCCCTCCGTACCCACCAACACAGCCTTCCCGGCCAGACACACATCCCGAAGCAGCCTCGCAATAAAGCTCTCTCGCATACACAAATTATGTTACAAACCTGATGTCATGTAGCCCCGTGATGCCTGGGAAATAAAAGCTGGGGGGAAGTGCTTGTGCAGTCGGTAGTCCTTCTCGCTGCGGGACCTCATGCGGTCTGAGGCCCGGTCGGAGAAGTCGGAGCTAGGCCAGGCCCGCCGCAAGGTCGTACTCCGCGNTTTTTCTGTCACTTGTAGACTTGTCACCTAATAATTTAATCATCTGCATGTAATTCTGATTGCTGGCATGGGATATATTCCCCCTTTCCATGATGTTCTTGCCTTTATATAGTTTTATGGCAGTCTTCCTCAGTTATTCTTTTATTTTATTTTGCCACCTTCTTTTTTTTTTTTTTTCTCCCTCGAATGATCCAATTTTACACACGTCCCACAATGCATTACACTTCATTTGCAATCGGTCTGGCTTACAGCTCCCAGATTTGCGTGGAGGAAAGGCACGTTATGTGGCTTCTCAGGCAAAAAA
>VXBC01009255.1:971858-1006260 GCA_013399945.1 Ploceus nigricollis | reverse complement strand
GCCATCGGCCCCTTCGGGCGCCGCTGCCGGCCCGGGCCAGCCGCGAGCGAATGGACACAAGCGAGGGAAGGGCGCCGGGACAGATGTGCCTCCCCGGGGCACCCCTGCGCAGGGCTGCGGGGTTCACCCACTCATCCTCCGCCGCCTTTCCCCATCGGCGCTTGAAGAACCGGCTCTCCCCAGGAGGGCCCAGTCAGCCACACCGCCACACTGAAAACGCACCACACTCCACAAGGGTAGCCAGGACACCCGGGCTTCCCTCACTTGGCGGGAAGGGGGTTGCCCACCCTCTCACAGTGGCTCACACATCTGCTCCCAGGGCACCCTCTTGAGTGGGGCCTGGCCACCCGGGCATTTTATGAACTCCAGTTAACCAGAGCTGTGCAAAGGGACTCGGTTCCTCCCCTGCAAGACAGCTCTGAGCACGCCCGGTGTCAGGTGCTGCCACCGTTATCAACGGGGACAACTGCAATGCAGGGATGTGAAAATGTTGTTTTTGCAGCTTTGTTAAATTACTTATATATTTATATTTTTATAATTAATCCTTCTTACAGTGGTTTGTGTCACATTTCTAAGAGCATGGAAAAACACAGGACTGTAATTTTGTAACTGGCAATTCTCCATAGTGGTGAACCAGTAAAAGGATGACCATCAGTGAATGAAGTAAACACCAAAGCCAGTGGACCATGAGCTATTATCCCTTAGCTGCCTTGCTACATGGCTATGGGTTAGTCACTTCAGCAGCCACCTCAGCCCATCTGGCTGCACTGCTGCGGGCAGCACACACACCATAGAATTACTCAGGGGTTCAGATACAGCAGTCCCTTTCATATGAGGAGAATATACGTTAATGAAACTCAGCAAGAAAGCTGAAAGCTAAATGCTATGGGGTTCTTTCTCATTCAGCCTCATCCTTTTCCAACTGTGAAAAGCTATCAGGAAAGACATGTTTCCCTGATGCTTTGTATACTGGTAGCAACAGGAAAAAGTTGAGATGAGAAAAAAGATGGCCTAGAGCTCCTCTAATAAAAATATAAGACTTTCCATCAAGAAACTTACTCATCTAGCAATTTACTCATCAACCTACGCAAAGCTTATAATAGAGCATGTTTTCACCCTCAGACCAGAAAAACCGTAAGAACTTTTAGAATCATTCCATTTTTCTCCTTGAAGGCTGAGGTTGGGGTAGATTGGTTAGAACTACCTAGCTAAGTCAAACCTAAAAAATGTACCTATTTTACCAGATGTAGAAGCAAATTAAATTCTATCTAGGAGCGTAAATTCACATTGCACTATCTGAACGTTGAATGAATGATGGCTTTGCCTTTCCAGCGGTCAGGAAGTGGTTGAATATAGCTGGCCAGCTAACTTCAACTTACTGCTGAACTAAACTCAACTTTTCTCCTAGTCTAGACACAGCCCTAGATATCAATCTGTTCCATTAAAAGACGACATGAGACAAGAGACAAATAGGTATCAGCAATGAGGAGGAAAAATGAGGTCAAGAAGTAGAAAGACAGAACAAAGCAGGACAAACACACAAACACTCATGACAACAAGGCCACAGTGATCTTTACACTGGCTTTCTGTATAATTATTCCCAACTAAAATATTCTAACAAGTATCAAATAAAAAAAAGATGGGATGGCTCTGCAACTGCACACATCCCAATTCTTTTCAAGCAATTTGCTGTGCACTAATGAACTGGTGACAGTGCACAGAAGTCTTTCAAGTGGCTTTAATTGCCTTAATTTGTACACTTCCATGAATTGTCATGAGAGTAATACAGTACATATAATTAACACATGGTATCATCTACTTACCAGTTGTAGGAATTAGACTGGTTCATAGTTTTGGGTACAGATAATGTCCCATTTTCACTGTGTGGTAATTTTAAATGAATAATGATTTGCTCCTACAACTATGAAGGGAGGAAGGAATGAGAGAAATAAGCAACTGTAGTGGTTTGACCATCTAGCAAGGTCAATTTTCCCTTCCCTTCCCTTCCCTTCCCATAGGAGAGGAGGGAGGGGATCCCCTCTTATGTGGGAATCTGTTTAAAAGCAATTTTAAAATGTCTCAGTATTAAGACATTGTTCCTGTGGTCAGCTAAAGTTCCTTTTATTAAGTCTGCTCACAGTTATCTTGTTTGGTTTCAGCTTAAAGTCTTCTGACATGGTATCTGAAAGAGTACTCCTCTTTGAAGAGAGGAATTCAGAGCAAGTTTCCTCCTGCTCTTGAATTGTTTGAAGTCAAGTGTTGTTACTGGGATGAATCAAATATATAATTAAAGACCAAGTTTAAGTTTTGGCTGTTTTCTTTGGAATAAGAGCTAGAACTGAGTGTAATTGATTTTTTTTGCTTCAGTGGCCAAACTGAAATAAAACTATTTTCTTCATGTGATCTGAAAGCTAAAATTTGAGAGCTTTAAAAAAAAAAAAAAAAAAAAAAAAAGAACAAATCTGCAACATTTTATTCTGAGACATTTAAGTTTACTTTTTTTTAAATAAAGGAAAATAAATTTCTGGATTCATATGGCTATGTCAGAGCAGACTAAGGAAAAGATTCTCAGCTATGGAAATCATCTAATAGAGGTTGCTAGAAGTAAGGAAAAATTCTTCTTCCAGGCATGAATTATACTAATGGGAATCTGAACACTTGGTAGTGATGAGAAAAATTGAGATGGTGGCAAACCTTGTCGTTTTGGTTTTTTTTATTCATCCGTAATTGTTTGGAGGGGGTTTTGGTTTGGGTTTTGATTTTTTGTTTGTTTGTTTGTTTTTTGGGGAGATTTTTTTGTTTAATAAGGGAAAGGCTAAACTCAGAAGCTTTTTATTGAGAATCAGATAAAGAATTCATTTTTATAATTTGGTATTTAAAGTCCAACAGGAACCATTTCTATCTTGCATTACTAGAGGGAGAGGTGATGCCTGGATAAATAGACCATAGAGATCTGGAAAAGGTCTAAACTAAACAAAAATTAGGCATCCTGCCTCACTCATAACCTCATAACCTTATCAGGAACTGGCAATATAATAGTACATTTCAAAAGTACAGATTTAACATTATGAATTTCAAAAAAGAAGCTTAGTTCCACATCAGACATTACAAAGGATTCTTATATGTTCAGTCACAACCCTTCTTCAGTCTAAGTTCATAAAGAGCCTGAAGTCTTTTGGAGAAACAATTCAAAATCTTTGCTTCTGAAAATCTGTTTTATCTTTTAAAAAGTGAGAAAACAAATATTACTATCTATTCCATGTGATCTTCATAAACACTTACTAGTTGTTGAGCAGGCCTGTTTCCATTTTGTAGATGGAAAACATATAAAAGAAAAGGACATAACTTGCCGAGAAAACTGTAGGAAATCAATGGCAAATATACTGTTAAAGCTTTGGGATCTCAGCCCCTATTTCAAGGTTTATTTTCCTTATCTGAAAAATAATTATGTAGCAGAGTACAATATGGTGAGCTGTATATGTATTTCTCTGCATGTGTATGTGCATGCGTGCTTGTACATATATGGTAATTGCTCGCATGTAACGCGGTATTTCAAGTTTCAGCTGAGGCTACTTTTTTTTTCCTCCCTATGACAAACAAGTTTCCATAGGGACAGCAGCAGGCTTCAGTAAGAGGGTGGGCTGGTGTTACTGCCTTAGCTACTTCCTTGGCTTGGGGACTGACTGCATGAGGTTTTTCAAATTAAATAAGCACACAAGCCAAATACTAAAATAAAAAAGGCAAAATAATAGGACAGGCAAGGAAGAAAGCAATCCCCCTCTTCACTAAGACAAGCTACACCTCTCAAATAATTTTCTCTCAAACTATGCATTCAAAGCCTGGGTTTTCCCTTACCCTGTCACTACCTTGCCTGCTGCACACAGCCTGATCTGGCTGCCTCACAGAGGAAATTAGAAGGGCTTCACTTTTTTACTGTCAGCTGAGTTGGTGCCTGAGAAGCACCCAACACCACCGGGGGAGTTAACACTCACAAGATGCCAAGTGCCGCACAGAGTTTTGTGGCATCACACTGCAGGTCTATGATACGAGTCCTTTTCCCATGCCCAGCTTCAGAAACAAGCACTACAAATAACATTGGCAATACTGGGACACACAGGAGACTTTGCACTAAAGAAGGCCACAGTCACAGGCAACCAGGTAAAACAGGGAGCAGAGGGTCCTTCTGTGGCCTATGAAAACAAAACCATCACATTCTGTAACATTTTAAAAGGGGGAGATAGGATGCTGTGAGATTCTGGGAAGGAATTGCAGGGTTTTTGAAAGTAGGAGAGGGAGAGCAGAAAGGAATAAACAAAAAAATAAAGTGGGGAAAAAAAGACTGTAGTACAAACAGTTGTAAAGCAGAGGAGGAGGAAAAATGGAGTGTGAGAAGAGGTGGGAAAAATGTAATTATGAACTTGTGAAAAACCCCAAGCTCATGTATAACATCACAGGCCTTGGTAATCTATAGGTTTATTAGATTTACAGCTCTGCATAATAGAGTTCCTGAGAAAATACACTGCCAGAATCTCTAACATTACAAATCCATGAAGGAGAAAGTTTTCCACATCATAAACTCACCATTTTCTTGTGTGGATTCTTTTATCTCTCTATTAACAAAGGTTAAGAACTCAGACTCTAAAAGACATGTTTTTAAGCAATCCTTTATGGGTTAAGGAGGTCTGGCAATACACTGTAATTGTCTTTGTCTGTAGGAAGCACTGCTTTTCTCTTCCAGATTTTTGTAATCAGATATATTAGCAAGAATAAACCAGAAAACTCAGTCACACCCTTTCACATCAGTCCTTAGACTTCTGACACTAACACTATTAATTTGTCACCTCTCACTAGTACTTGTCGTTACTCAAATATACAAGAGAAGCCAAGTAATTGTAATCCATGCTTGTGGTCCAGGTCACAAAAAGAGGCAGCCTTTCTTGATGGATTTATTGGCAAGGGAAAAGTTGGGCTTGCCCAGACAACTCTCTTCTTGAAGAGAGTGTTTGAGAAACTCCACCAAAAAGGGAAAGAAAAAAAATCCCAAGGGCAAAGGTATAAGTGAAAAAATTTCCAAATAGAAAAAAAGAAAAATGTTTCAAAGCCTATCACAAGCAAGTCTTCAGTCTTGCTATCAGGTTGTGTTATACCATGGTAGTAATCCTGGCTTACTTACAGCACCTCTTAAACTAGTTTCAGATCATATTTCTCTCAGTGTTATGCTTTGGGAATGTGTGATGACAGGAATGCAGCGCTGCTGCTGCACACGTGCTGTAGTTCACCGATTCATTTTTCTGTGTGCTGCCTTATGTGCTGTGGTATTTATTTTAACTTGCATGACTTTTAAGAAAAACCTGTCTGTGAAATGAGAAGAAAGGCTCCCCTGTTTTCGTTCTTTTTTTTCATGCCAGACCTTCTGATTGCATTTATGCTTCCTCTGCACAGAAGACAATTGATGCAGAAGGTTTTTCAATCTGGATACCCAAATCTACTTAAAAGCTGGTGTACAAGAAGGAACACTTATAGCTTTTTTTTTGATGCATGCTTTTCCTCTCCTATTATCACTGACTCAATGCGAGTTAGATAAAATGAGTGGAAGCTGGGCCTGTACCTCCTCAGTGTACAAAACTAACGAGAGAGGGAGACAAGCTGTGAATCCTGCACAAATTTCCTCTCACGTATAACAGAATTCTAAAACTTGGAGATGTGGACTTAACAGCAATTCAAATCACAAGTCAATTCATTCACCAGCTGTTCTTCCAAAGGATATAGTAGCAAAAGATATGCCAAAAATGTTGGCCTCAACTTTCTTGTTTTCCACTGGTGTCACATACCAGTACCCTGGTATTTAAGTAACATACTGATATATGGGGACCAGTTGTACTGTAAGTTAGAATAACAGCCTAACCTTCTGCTTTGGGAGTTGAAACAATGGAGAGCAAGAAGTCAATGGCCAGTGTAGATCCCACCAGCAGTAAAAGCCACCACAAATTATCTTCCTAGGGATTAATTCCCACATGTCTGTGTCTCTCTATTTCCATTCCTCCACAGAGCCTATGTTGCAAAGATGCACATGCAGGCCTTGGGCTCTTGTGAAACTTCTGAGTGCTACATCAACACAAACAAGGAGATTCTGTGTGTCAGGCAGGTACTTTTTAAAGAAAAATCCACTAAGAAAGAAGGCCCTTGACAGTAAGAAGAGGGCAGTGTTTTGCATCTTGCATGGCTTGCATTGTCCTGCAAATAGGACAATGAACATATTTGATGGGCAGTCCTAAAAGCAGCATACCAAGGGAACTAAATCCCAGCAGCTGCTATAACACTGCAGAACATTTGCTGAATAACCCAGTACTAAGGGCCCTCTCAAAATTCTTGCTTATACAGCTGTGCAATATAGTGAGTATATTTTATAGTTGCATATATATAGCATGTACAAGGAGCAGAGATCTTTAAAACCTTAGAAAAATTGGGAGTAGCCTCTTGAAAAGAGGCTACTCCACCCTTTTTAAACAACATCTTGTCATTCAGTTACTTCCATATGTGCACAAAGCTCTGCCTAAATTAAACAGGCTTTCATAATAGTGGTTTAGTACTGAAAATGTATGGTTTTTACCAATAAGTTTGGAAAAAATGTAAGCAAGAGATAAACTTACAAATGAAAAAGCACCAATTTCTCACCTCACAGAAAAGTAATTCAATCACTTCTTGGATATTTTGTTATAATGCCAGATTCAGAGGCTGTCTCATTGGCACATACATTTAGGCATGAAAAAACTCTAGAGAGGAATCATAAGAACAGACAAAAATTACTCTACACATGCCTGACTCAAAGGCTTCTGGAAAATCAATGCAAAATCATCAGTCTGCTTGTTCTCTGGACCAGACTGCAGCACTGCAGAGTCAGTTTGCTCCTGTGAAGGTGGTACTCTTTAGTCATTGGTTTTCAGTGGGACCCTGGAGTTTGTCCCTTCTCTTCTGATTCTGCAGTAGCACCCATCAGAAGGGTAATTCCACTCCTGGGACACCTACCCTGACTACCCCTGGTTACCAGAGCTTGTTGCCATTCACCACTTGGCTTTTGAAGCTCTGATATTACCCACCTGTGTGCAACCAGAGACAATTTCCCATTGCCCTGTTCAGATGAAGGCTTATGCAGGCACTACTTGCACTTGCCTCTCTGTAGAAGCTGTTCTTAGCACGTCTCCTGAATGCAGAGATTTTTGTACTCTAGTAGAGGAACAAGAAAAAGACATTCATAGTACCGAGTCTCAAACTTCTCCCACCACCTTGTAACAAAGTTAAATTCTTCCTCAGGGCTCTAGTGCAACAAAATAATTTTTGTCTTACTAAGTGTCACCCTACATAACAGTAGCAATCTGCTAAAGTAAAAGTATCAACCACTGGGAGCTCTGCTACTTTCTTGTTCTATATATCCTTCTATATTACTGTGAGGCTGTCAGTTGCTTTGTTATTAATTAATATGGTTTTAAACACAAAGAGAGGCTTAAATCCAAGAGAGCACTGTTACCTCCCAGAGTTCTGCAGGTCAGGGCAAGATCTTTGACTCTTCTGTGGAGCTAAGCAGAAGGGAGCAGCATCCAAAGCCTCACCTCAGCAAAATGTTTCTAGCACAACACTGAAGTGTCATATCGGATACAAGAACAATCTCTGGTGTGAATTTTTCAACCTATAACTTTCTGACCAGATCAGGGATAAGAACAAGTGAAACATGTAGATGTTATGAAGAAAAAAATTCCCTTATGACAAAGGAATATCATTGTGATAATCAAAATAAAATTGTGAAATTAGGAGAAGTAAATGAATATCAAATTAGAAAATTTAATAAGAAAATTCCTTTGTAATTCTGAAAAGTATACTCCTCACTTCCACTACAATCTACCACAAAACCGTGTTACATCCTTTAAAGTACATGAATGGCATTAGCATAGGATAAAATTTCTTTCAAAATGCTTTATGTATTACAATGAACTTTTGTAAGGCACAGAGAACCACTGACATTTAAAATTTCTAGAAACCCAAAAATATCTTTCTCAAAAGAAACAAACATCTTAAGTGAGACCATTTACATGAAAGTAAAATTTCCTAGCATTAGAAATCTATTTGAAAGAATCATGCACAAAATTAAGAGCTAGAAACTCCTTAGTCTTCATTAAAACTGATCACTATTGAGCTGAACTCAATACCTACACAACCCAACTGTGGTAAATCTTATTAGTTATGGTGATCATCTCAGAAACTTTAGCAAGGAGTCACCATGTTCCCATACATAAAAATTACAAATGCTTTGTACCCCCAGCTATTCCAGGAATCAGCAAATACTCAGGACAAACGTTTCATAGATTGTTGTATAAAGTAAAAGAAACTCCAAATGCAAGGTGCTCAGCAACTTGCCTTTGATCTTTTTCTTAATGGGGGAGATGTTTAGTAACCTTTCCATCTCTTAGACAGTGTAAAGTAAATCAGGCAATCCGCCTTCACAACTGGCAGGGTTCAGATTTGTCAGAGCATGATGCTAGTGTCAAATTGTTTTTGTCTTCCTTCCTCTCTAAAGATGGATCTTACTATTATCCCAGCTGATGGAACCAAGACAAAATAAACACAGACATCAGGACTGAAACAATGATAGACTATCTGAAAAGGCATTTAAGTGCCCACAGTCATCCAAGGAGTAAAAAGTTATAAAAACAAGTACTTCTTTTTATCGCCCATATCCCCATGTCATTGCTGAGGTACTTAAAAAAAACCACAAACCCTGTGGATTTCTACCCACCGCATAGTAATTACTGAAATAACAAAGAATTGGAAAAAAGTATTTCCAAAGCCTGATGCTATTACTGAACTGCCAGTGAAAAAATTCTCACTAACACCCCTTAAGTCTATCCTCCTGCACTCCCTAATCTGAACACAAAAGGTTGGGTTTAAACACCCACCCCCCACCCTGAGATTAAAACCGCCTGCAGTTTTCAGCTTCGGGCCAGCACTGACAATACTTTAAATCCTTGGCTACTGGCTTCATGAAGACACAGCCTACAGAGAGTCCTCCAAAGTTCTTTGAAATGTTAAATACAAAGCAGGAGGAGGTCATAAAGGAAATATTCTTTACAAAAGGAATGGATATCATATGCAGGCTTTTCAAATATATTTCTCAGTTTCTTTGCTTCCAGCCACCATCTTCTCAATCCTGCATTGTCTGAAGCTTTTGAAATAAAATTCAGGAATTAAATAAAGCACACAAATTAGTGTTATAAACAGCTGCCAATATATGAATTTGTTACCTTTTAGCTTTCATAAATCTCTTAAATCTCTCCAACATATATATATATATATATATAGTATCCTAATTCTTCTCTGGAAAAAATAATTATTTACCTAATAAATGGTCCTACAGCAATTACTAAAAGCCCAGCTATGTAGAAGTAACATATAGGTTTTATTGCATCATCTTCTGTAGCATCTGCCCAATTACTGCAATAGAAGCCAGTGTGGTTCCCTGCTGCCCTGGAAATCCAGCTATCTTTCTCTCAAGAGCCTTCTAGCATGCACAAAAGGAACAGGGATTGAGAAACCTGTTTTATCCCCCCCTTATCCCATAAACTAACAAGCCTTTTTTCCACTGCAGCTTTTCTCAACAAGACCAGGTAATTATGCAGGATGGGATTTTCAAGGAAGGTAAAAGGAAAAAAAGCAGTCAGTTTAGCATACCAGCTTTGCTAAGTACCTCAAACTCTGAGAGACTTGCTTGCAGTCTGGGATAGCAGGCAAACACAATGATGCCCTGCCACTGACATAGGGTCCAGCTGTAAGCAATGAGCTTTGTGGTTCAAAACTGTTGGTAGGTGGTTATGTTTTCCTGTCCACTCCTTTCTTCTGGAGGCAAACAGGATGGTAGGAGCCTTATTTCTGTCCCCTGTCTCACCCTGAACACTTAGTGCCTCTCCTTTCTCATTTGGGTACCATAAATTCAAGGATAAAGTGAATTTTACATTCATTTTCACATTCATTTTGAAGAACTTGTGTTTGGCTTGCTTGTCTCATAAGGTCTTGTGAGCCCTATCCGTACTAGCTTCTGACAAGATGTTCCATCAAACATCCATAAAAACATCCCTGCCCAAATTTACAAATTGTGTACTTGAGGAGAAAAGTAACTGGTTGTCATAGTGATGTTCACAGTCTGAGGAGCCTTTGGACTTCAGTGTCATGAAAGGTACCAGGAGTTTAAAACCTCCAACTAGGTGAAGTGGTTAATGGAAGCAGGTACTCCAGCCAGCAGCAAATGCATGCTTAAATCACTGGTGATCCTGAAGAACCAGACTGCTGCACTTTGAAATTATTTAGGCTGTTTAATTTTGGGTTATTTGCAAATTAGTATAGCCCAGCTCACAGAAACTGCCACTGCTGTGACTTACATGCATGTCTGACAAGCTGCTGTCCTCTGCTTTTGACATCAGTATAATATTGGGGTACCTTCACAGGAGGGAAAGCCTGTTGACAGAAATGTTCCAGCTACAAAAAAGACTGAAAGGTTTCAGCAAGCTCAGGAACATCGCATGCTTTTGGCAAGGTGAGACAGAGGAGGATGAAAGGCAAAGGAGGGGGAGCAGAATTATTGTTCCTTGACGATTAAACAAGCACAGAGACTATGATTACAGATCACAGACATCTTTTATAACATGCCAAACTAGCACACAGAGAAACATGCCTCAGTAATTCAGTCATACAGGCAGTATTGGCCCTCCACAGTTTGAAAGAAGATGAGGGTCTTCTGAAACAGAGGCTCTGCCCTGACTCCCTGCTTTAGGCCAGTGAAGCAGCACAAAGCCTTTGAAGTATCTGGAGAACAGGCACTGCTGGCTATAGCCCTGGCAGCCAAAAATGCTCCTTGCATGCAATCCTCACTCTTCATGGCAGGAATCAACTCAAGATACACAGTGATCTCTGCCTGTCTGTTGGACTCCTTACCCCTGTAAAACAAGTAAGAACAAACACCAGGCAGTTGTAACCTGAACCTGGGCTTCAGCAAAGCATACAGCTAAAAAAGCATCCCTAAAGAAACCCTAGTAGGAAGGCAATTTATTGTTGAAGGAGATCAGATCCATAGAACTTCCTAGGAATGGGAAGCAATGATTCAACAGACACAGTTCAGTCTTGCCTTGCCTCACATTGCATGTAGAATCAACTACCATCAGTTTGCCTGGTTTATCCAAGAGGAAAAGATAATATTTCGGTATGAAATGAAACTCCTGGTTCTCTATGAGCTCAACTAAAGTAACCAACCATGCATTACTTGCAAAAGAATGTTGATGATTAAACAGTATTTGGGGTTTTTTAAAATTACATCTTTCTGATAAGACTTATCCATCTTAATGAGACCTATACCACTCTATAAGATTTTTTCATAATTGTATGAAATTGTATTCTTGTTTCTGTGTTACCAAAGAAATTTCCAACACATTTTATTTTGTTCCTATTTAAAGAAAAAAAAACCTAAAACAAACAAGAACACTGATTTCTGAGCATGTGACTACAATAACACAGATTCCTCTTTTAGTGAACTGTGGTGTTGAGCAGGCCATTTCAAAAGTGGCAAGATCTTGGTTCAGAGGATGTCTGAACATATTCCTATCTACCTTTACCATTTCAGAAATCTGCATTCTCCCTGACTGCTACACCTTGAAAATCAGTGCAAAGCTTGGTGATTTCAGAGCCAATGGATTTCAGTCCAAGAGAAGACAACTAGAAACACAAATTTCACCATATCCAACTTCTGATAACAGTATTCCAGCATCCCAGAACAATCAGGTAAGAAACTGAAATCTTATAACTCATATAATAATGTACAAGAGACTTAAACATACCAACTGTTAGTAAATTCAGTGGTCAAAACCAAAAACAAATTCAGAAAACATTCTGTCTCTGCCTTCTTGAAGAAAAAATATGATACTATGCACCTTTGATGGCAAGAAGTGCCTAATCCCTTTTCAAAGCAGAGGCAAAGAGTCAGTTATAGAGATGTATACAGCAATATGAATGTAATTTACAACAAGAATTACAAGCAGCAACACCTCCCAAATAGTGGAGGCAAGTTATCAGATACTTAATGCTCCTATTAATTATATTTACACAAGTTTCAAGATATTCCTGCATAAGGTAGGGTTTTACATTTACTGAAAAGGGGGTTACTCATTCTGGATGAAAATTAAATAACTCCAGCAACAAAATAGTTACTCAGACAAACTGGATACATCATGTCCATAATTCATATATAAGTTCATGTTTTGCTTGGCATTTTTGAAGTCCATTTTTTTCTGAATATCATGATTTTCACAGTCAGAAATAAAACATAGACATTCAACATTCCCAAGGATGTCTGCAACAAAAGAATTATGTGAAGATGGCAAGCTGAAGCGCCTTCATTTGGATACATTTTTGTATCCAAAGAGCAAGCAACAAAAACAGAGTCACAGAGAGAAACAGATGGCCAGTGAGTTATCACTCCTGATCTGATGACTTATGTGGGCTCAACTTGTTTATTTACTCACATATTTGCAAAAAAGTAACTTTCCTTATGTTAGCAGCAGCAATATTGTATATTATGTATATTACATACACAGTACATACTTCTACCTAGACACAACACAAGGGGCATCAGGCATTTACCCTCTGATTATGGGCTCTCCCACAACCACGAAGGTCACACTTGACCCTTCCCAGGGCCAGGGAGTTCAAAGACTGATGTCTAATGCCACAGCTCAAGAAAGGGTTAAAAGAGGATCAGTGTTACAGCTGCCCTTCTCACTGGCTTGGAGACAGGACAGAAGTGCTCAGGTCCTGGGGGCAGGGAAGTGAGTCTGTAATTACTGGCTATACCCTTTACACCACCCAGTCTGTAATACACCACTGGCTATATCCTTTACGCTATTTGGGTACTGTTACCTCTCTCTGTTCACTACTCCCTGTTGATGCAACCCCCATGCTAACCTTGCATGATGCATGACAAAAATACTGTCATATGGTCCTGAAGCAACAGGCACCATTTGTGTGTCATTGAGTCCTGTCAAATGAACCATCCTCGAAAATACAGATTCTTCTTAGATCATCTCACCCCCTCTTTAGGACTGATCTCATTATCTTCACTTTAATTGTTCTCATTATCTTCTGGGCATAGAAAAATAATGCAGCCTTTCTAAGGACATTAAATCCAATTATGTAAAAACACAGTGTTTGGAAAAGAGTTAAAATATTTTAGCTAACAAATTGCTGAAAATCAGGAAATATCACTGTCTGACCATTTAACCCCCCTGAAAATCACCAGAAAGTATTTTCTAGCTGCAATTACAAGAATGCTACTGCCCTCAGCTATGGTTAACCATCAGCCTTAAAATTGTAAAGGCAACTGATAACCACCTCCTAGCCTGCAAAGAGCAGGCAATGGACAAAGAGCTTCTGCATTATTTTCCCACTAGCAAAGTTTCACTGTGTTCTTGTGGTGCAACTAAAGTAGGTAAAGCATTCAAAGTAGTCAGTGTAATTTTATGTACTGGAAGAGTCCTGAAAGTAGAGCAAGCTATTTTTCAGTAGATTCTTCAAATTGCCAGGATGTAAATGTGATGAAGAATGTGTTTATAGGCACCCTCACGGAGCAGTATGTGCTGATAAGATTGACGTAGGATGGTTGCATTGATCAGATCCTCTTCATAGGTATATTACCATGGGGATAGACAGGGGAGTGTCTTTGAATAAACTACTGAGCTCCAAACAACTCCTGCAATAATACCCCTGCAGTCCTGAGGACTTGAGTGGGACCACAGGTACAGCAGATCCCACAGCAGCAGTCTGGAGACTGAAACCCGAAAGAAGGAATCAGGGACGGTGAAAGAAAGCTGAACTCCAAGCAGGATGTTCCCTTCTGACCCGCCAACATCTGGTGCAAGACAGCCTGGTGCTGTATCTGGTGCAGCATCTGAGCTTTGTGACAGTGCAGAGAATTCTACTCCCATCGTTCCACCCACTCTGTGGTGTAGGAAGTGCTGCACAGACAGACTCATGAACACCATCTGCTTCAACTGTGGCATTTGACTCCCTTCCTCCAGTATGTAATATTCTGAGATGGTCTAAGCACACTAATACAATCCTACATTTTACACGTCTATATGTCGAGAATCAAAAAATAAAGTCAAAATATACTTTTCATCTCCCATAACATTGCTTTTAGTTTTCTAATTGGATTTGCTTGCAGTGTTTCTTAAAAGAAAAAAACCATGAAACTCTGGGGGAGCATAAAACTCTTATTTCAATAAAAATGAATAGGCATAAACACATGCAATACTTACATCTGCACAGTAATGTAAAGTCTACAGAGGAAACATTTTTTTTTTCCAACGGTACCTTTATTCATTCTACTACAAAGAAAGAACACTAATTTTCATACATTAATGCAAACACAACAAAAACTTCCATCCAGATCAGGAAAAAAAACTTTTTTCCTAAATACGTGAAATCACTATCATTTTCCTATTCACATCTGCACTTCAAAATGAAAAGAAAAAAAAATTCCAAGTACTTGGGTTGTCACATCACTGGGGTTAATTAATCACACACAACTGCACGGTCTATTAATTATAGAAAAGATATATATTACTTACAGCATTTCTGTAGCTTGGAATGCAAGTAACTGAAATAGCCCCCCAGTGCTTTTGGAGATATGACAGCTAGTTAGACAGAGGCACACAACACGGCACACTCTTTTTAAAAGCTGTTTAGTGATTTGCAGTATCTTTAAGGATGATATTTTTAAATTTATTTTTCACAGAAGTCTGAAGTCTCACAGCTGCAAAAGTGACCACTTGGCTCTTACTAAGCTTCAGAATCCCAGGGAAGAAAACAAGCAGAAAATCAGTTCCCAGCAGACTCCAACTGGGAGTCCGAAAGGGAAACACCCCGGCACACTGCTTGCTCTCCAGAGTGTCCCAGGGAACTCACCCAGCACCACACTGGTAGCAGAGTTATAAAAAGTCCTCACATCTTCTACTGCCAACCCTACATCTTAACAAGAGATTAAGAATGTGTTCCTCATGCATCTATTGTCTGTGGGCTATAGATCAGCTTTCCCTAAACCGACAAGCACAGACAGAAGGACAAGGTAGCTTTTGACACACACAGACACAAATGATCTCAATCTTTAATTTTTCTTTAATGCTAAAGTACCTGTACAATTCCTTTTAAAAAATAATTTAAAGGATTTAAATTTTTGCTCAACTTCATGATAAAACTGTTTTGTTTGACATGGGGAAGAAGGGCATAGGAAAATAACGAACATACTTTTAACACAGTAGTAATTTAAGGCAGGAAGAAGAATGAAGACTGCTCACTGAGCTCATCACCACACAAAAACCTTTCACCATTCAGAGGAAGCCCCACCAGCCCCAGGCTCAAGCTGCCATCAGCTTACATCTGAAAACTGGTTCTGCCCCACCTCAGCCCCCTTCCCACTGGGCATGCTTGCATGTCTCTAGACCATCCCAGCAGGCCCACCACGGGCACTTTCTGCTCAGGGCTAGAAAGAAGGAGAAAGCAGAACATGAGATACTGATACTGATGTGAAATTGTATATGCAAATAAGCAAAAGCGCCAACTCCAAGCAAAAGGATTGTTTCTGATTCTCATAAGACACAGAAGTTGCCAAACTAAGAAAAATACAAAACTGTTACATGAAATGCAAAAGGATTACACAGTTTGAGTATTTGCATGTGGACAGGACAGGCTTGTTTGGGATGATGAAAGCAATGCAGATCAAACCTTGAATATGTACTTCTGAGCACCCTCCAAGCCCAGGCAGGCCAGCCAGCCATGGAGAAGCCCAGCCAAGGGAAAAGATGTTCCTCCAGGGGCTGGCAAAAATATGGTACCCACCACCCATCAGCCCCTAGTGCCTGCTTGCTCCAAGCATCCACAGCACTATGGTACCTTCTGGCATCTCCACACCTGCCTCTGCAGGGGCACTTGCTGGCAGAGGTGGGAAGACGAGCCCTGCTTGGGCAGGGGAACAGCCCATGAACAGGCTGGGTCCCGGGTCCTCCTGTGCAAACCCCTGCAAGGGCCACAGCTGTGGTAAGATGGGCTCCCCCCTCAGTAACAGCCCATGCAGGGCAGGGGAGATCACACGACACAGAGTGAAAGGCTCCCTTCAAAGGTGTCGTGTCTTTGACTCCGGCACTGCTCTGCTGGACAGAGATGCAGCAAGTGTGCAACATGCAGCTGTAACTCCCTGCCAGGACTGGCTGCCTTTCTGCTAGAAGACAAGACTGGACTTACTACTGTGGCTACGGGATTTGTGCAATGAATGCACATTAATTTAGTCCAGAATTCTATGTTTTGGTCATTTGGATAGCAGATGGCGTTTGTAACCAGCTCAAATACCATGACTGTCAGGATAAGACATTAAAGAAAGCAGCTATTCACCTTACTAATCGAACATTCTGCACACTGGAGATGTATTAGCAAACCAACTGAATATGTGAAATGAGGGATGAAACATAAAGAGCACAATTATTTGGTTCAAACCACTTCAGGAAGTTATTCAACAACAAAAAAAGTACAAGAAGGTAGAATTTGGAAACATTTGAAGAAACACATTCTTAAGCGAGGCTTGAAAGCCATCTGAAATAAATACAGCAGAACTCTTCCAGAGGCAGGGGTTTATAAATATGATTTATAGTCTGATAACTAAACAATGAATGTAGTCTGTCAGGCACCTGAAATTGCTTTACATTTGTGATTCATTTGCACAAGAACTGCTTTCAACAGCCTGATTTTTTTTTTAGATTTTAGTTATAAGTCCCCATTAAAATAGAGGCAACTCCCCAGCAATCCCCAGTACAATCTAGTCCAATATTTAGTATACTAAAGAGGCCAGCAGTACACAGCCAGGGAAGAATATGGTGGCACTTACACCTTCTCATAAAAGTCCCTGTCTTGCTCCATTTTCAGCTCGAAGGATTCACTGTGCCTGCTCTCGTTCCTCTACTGAGTAGTCTCTGCGAGGCTTCTCTGCCAAAAGCCTGCCCAGTCTTTCCATCAGCCTGTGTAAACTTTTTGCACCTACAGCATCATCTGAAGTCCTGCAAGTCCTGCCTCTGGCATGAAGAATCACCTCCTTTTAATTTTAAATCCATCTCCCTCTAGTTTTATTTCCCCTCAAATTATTTTAACTGAAGAAGCAGTTCACCACCTCATCTCTTACTGTTTTCATCCCTGACAGGCAACGAACTATTGCCTTATTTTAACTTATTTTTTAACCAGGCAAACTGAATGTACTCAAAAGATGGTAGTGATATAAACTACTTTCTAGTGTAGGGCTATGAAACTTGTAATGAACTATCACATACACTTTTTATATCATACAGTTTCCAGAAAAGTTTAGATTATTTTGATATTGAGAGAAGTGGTTGTGTCATTGTGCAAAATATCATTGCTGTTGAAATCATCAAAATACTTCTGTCTCTAGTCTTGTGGTGGTTGGCAAATTCTTCAGACTTTAGCCCTGATTTTCTGGGAGTTCACCTACATTGTCATTGTAGGATAAGAAATCTGTCTAGGTCTTCCCTAGTTTCACCATGACCGTGCCTGGAAACTTATGAGGAATCATAATGACAGTGATGACTGCAAATCAACTCAGAAAATGAGGTGACATAACATTTGATGTTTTTTTCCAAAAGGTAAACCTGCTGACAGACTGCCCTTGGATGGGCCATCTCTCTAAATTTTATGAAGACAAAATGTAACGAATATGACAAAGACACACCAAAAAAATAGTAGTCAGTAACTGAGACCTGTGAGAAGTACTCTAAAGGCAGCAATCTGGGTAATGAAGAAAAAAAAAAGCAGAATTTTCCTGTACTTCAAAAGCTAAGCACCACTTAGTGCCCTCTGCTGCATATAGAGGTAATATGCAAAGCATCACTGAACAATGACATCATCTGATATTAACACAATATGTTGCATCTATGACAAATATTTATTTCCTTAATTGCCCTTGTTTTCTAAAAATACTAATAAATTATGCAAATATCTTCAGTACCAGCTTAAAGCAGGTGTTTTTTTACATTCTCTCTTCCCATGTAGTATCCTGTGTTCTGCCTGCAAGCAAGCTGTCACCTCGTCTCCCACATCTTACATAGTGGGAAATTCACGCTGAGTGAGTCGAGATGCTGGGTGGGGGCAGTGTACGGCACCCTCAGCATGAGATTTAATCATGAGATGCTCATGACAGCTGAACAGCTCAGTGAGACGTGGTCTACACACCGCCCCTGCCACTCCTACGAAACTCAGGGGAGTGGGAAGTGCCCATCTCTCCCTGCTCTCAGCTAAAAGAAACAAAACAAAGACAAACAAACATAAGGGAAGGTCAAGCCTCCAATGCAATTTTCAACTTCAAAATAAATGTGCATTAAGAGTCTATAAAAGGCCCTTCATGCACAACATGAAAGAGGTAAATGCAAACTGGAGCAACTGCGACCCTGAAGAGGATTAATTGATTGTCAGACAGAACCAAGGAGGTCTCCTAATATGGAATACAAATATTTAATCTGATTCTGAAATCTTATCTCCTGCCTTTAATAGAAATTCTTTTGCAGCTATTTTTTCTGATCTATTTCATGAACTAAGAATATTTTCCAGAAGCAAAGTTTGTGCATTTTAAATAGTTTATTAGCATTCTACTCAAAATCAAATCAACAAAGTTGATCATTATTAAAACCTGTTCAAGAAAGCGAGGACATAAAAAAATGTCATTTGCATGCATTCACATTGCATTGAACAGGCATGTCACACGTGCACAGACATGAAAACGTATGATGTGAAAACATAAGGTATCTAATTTTGCATGAGACATGAAGCATTCAAGGTCTCCACACTCTACTTGAACCAAAACTGGCACGAAGATGTTATGGTAGTAAAGTTGTTCTTAAAAAAACTTTTTCCAAACTGATAATCCTTCTTCTAGCCTGGTTAAGGGAGGTTTAATAGAAGGAGGAAAAGTTAATTCATACATCCTTTTTCTCTTACACAGACCGAGTACAGGCAGACAGTTAATATCATTGCTGTGCTTGGTTCTGCCCAAGGAATCTATGTAACTGGCCAAGTTTCAGGCTTCTCCTTCGTTTTTCCTTTGAATAAACTGACAAGAAAAGGGAAGTACAGCCAACAGGCTTCCTTTGTCCAGCTTCCTTCCCCCTGGAGGAAAGCAAGGGAGCCATCCTTCCCACTTCTCTCATTCCTGCCCAGCATTGTACCAGATAGTCCAGTCCCAAGCTTTTGGTATGATTTTTCCTAGAAATCACGGTGCTCCAGTAGGGTCTGTCTGAAGCAAGAAGAGCATGGTAGGCACTACAGTGGAGGAAAGGAAAGATCACTGCCATCACTCCTGCCTCCCCCAAGTCCCCCTGATGATCCAAAGTGAGACAAGGTGCTTGGGGCTCTGCTCCGTGGTCACAAGCCACTCCATCCAGCTCATCCTGCAGCCCTGCTGAATGCATGGCATCTCTGCTGGGTGACAGGGGTATAGCAATGGTAATGCCAAACATCTATTTAAATCAGGGTTGAGAAGCATCATACATCAGGCAATCCTCAAGAATTTGGCAAGTCTGCTTTAGGTCTGTGTTGGCTGGTTGAAGTCAGCTGTTCCTGTTTAAAACGAGCTAACCTGCATTTCATTGCTAAGTAAGGCTTTACCTGGGAGTGGTCAGCACAATGAAACCAACCCAGCGGCATACAAACCAACACTCCTGCTTTTTTCTCAATAGTCAATTCATAAATATGCTACCAGGCATCAGCTGAACATTCTCTACACTATTAACCCCAGGGCTTTTACTTGAGATGCCAAATAATTCAAATAACTTTACATTTGTCATGAGCAAAGAGTATGCATGCAGTTGCAGCACCTCACATGACTCAGTTCAAGTCTTTAATCTAGACAGGACCTTGATCCAAGGACAACTCAAATCAGTCCTCAAGTAGAACACTGCGTGGGCTTCTGCTTGCTACCTGAGAAGGTAATGTAATTCTCCACTTGTACACATGAATGCCTGCATCTTTCCTGTAGTCAAGGAAACATTTTTATTATGCTTTCATTTTAAAAAAGTCCAAAGGACATTGTTCTTCTAAAGCCTCTTGATAATTCTTTATATTATCTAGAGCAGAAATACTTCTCTTTCACACTGAACAGTACAGAATCACAAAGACATGGGCACAATGCCTCCTGAGCCCATGGGAAACAACCCCCCCCACCAAAACCATCCTCTTCAGCAGGGTTTAATGAGTGCTTCACAACCATTATTTTTGCACATATTAACCACAGTCACGAATCAAGTCTCCCCTACAGCAAAAAGAAAGTATTTAATAAGGATCCTTGCATAATTTCAGGTAAAGCATGTTAGTTTCCAGTTCTCCTTGTACCTTCTTATGAAAATATCCAGTCAGCGAGAAGATGTATGAGCCCCTGAGGTGATGCAATAATGCCACAAGTGCATTGCCTTGTGGACAAGGACACCCTTCCCAGTACAACAGCCCAGATTCAAGCATCCCTCACTTGAATCCCCAGGTATTTTCCCTCATATCCCTGTGTAGCTGGTATGAAACAGAAGCCCTGGAGAAACACATAGTATGTGGTCATGTATTTTGTCACACCCTCAGTTGTAAAATGGCAACTGTAACATATCCCTCCCTAAAGGACTTTGGTGATCACAGAGACAGAAAAATGTCACATACATTCTGGTACAGAGATAGCAAAGTCCATATACATACTCCAAAAGAGGTTTTGTCCATCACAACCCGCAAGCAGGAGAGCATCAGAATTTTAGGTTCTACCACAAATTAAATACCTGCCATTTCTTAAGCTGAAAGCAGTTGCCCTCAGAGATTTTAACTTTAGGTTTCAGCACATAAATTTCCAAGGTATCTTAAGAAAAATAGAAAGACTGTTAATCACATGCACATCCTGCACTACATGCATACAATCCTAAATATCTCCTTCCTTACATTGTCGAAAGCCATCATCCCAGAACATACTGCCCTGATGAGCGTAATATTCCTTCTACCATTTTTGCTCCCAAGAGTGCTTTGTGCCAAGTTTACAGACTTTAAAAGTTATTCTTTCTTCTTTCCTGAGCTTAACCCAAAACACTAATTTTCTGTGCAATATACTCAGTAACATATATGCAAAATTCCTATTTGTGGCAGCAGCCCTCTTGCCACAGAGAGCAGGCACAGACTTTCCCAGGCATTTTCCTGGGGAAGGCTGTGAGAAAATCAGAGAAGAGAATGAGAAACAATTCTTGTCTCCACTTATTGCACCTGCTGCTGTGTGCATATAGAATGTGTCATGGAGATTTGTTTACCAAAGGGTGATTTCTTAATTGGACACTGGATGGTGTTTGGGTTGATTGACCAATTAGGGAAAAGCTGTGTTGGACTGGCTGTAAGGGTTACTGAGTTTCTTAATAAGTATAGCATAATATAGTACAAGATGATATAATAAAGCAATTGATCAGCCTTCTGCCATCATGGAGTCAATGCTAATTATAACCTGGCTGGGGGCCTGCGGCAACACCTATTGGCACCAGCAACCACTACGTGACATAAAACTTAAGCTAAATTTTTTAAAAATTCAGATTAGACAGATTATATTGGATGTTGCCCATGGAACTTGATCCTGAACTTCAGCACATGTGTTCTCATCTTGAGCAACATGAGATGATAGGGAAAGGCTGTGGTTACTTTGTGAGGAAGCAGGAACAAGAGAGAGCTGCATCTCCAGCACTAAAGGCCTGGAGGGTGCTCCTGGGCAGCTCCCAGCTGGAACTGATGGCTTTATCAACTGGTGCCCTTCAGCAAAGTACCTGAGGTGTACACTGGCTGCTGGGAAGTTCTCCTTAGTCTTGCAATTTCTTAGGCAATCCCAGAACCTTTCTGGCTGCTGCTACTTTAAATGCTGTGTGGTCAGACAGAGCACATATTTTCCAACACAACTGAAGTTTCTCAAGGAATGTAGGCCATGGTGAGAAAATTTTCATTTTCTAGCTCTCTCTTAGTAAAAGCAGAACTTCTTAAGTCAAAGAAAAGATACTCCCTTAAGCCAAAAGCAAGTTATATGCTGCTGCAAACAAAACCAGTTTTAGAGCTCCTCTCTCTCACCTCCTGCTTCCCCTAAAAAAAGGCAAAGCCCCACATGCTCAGAATGCAGTGCATCTGGTGGCCTAAATATGGGTGTTACCAGATTCCCCACTGACATAAAGAGGTCAGAATTTGTGAAGCTGAGAAAATGACTTAAGCTTCTACAAGAAAACTTGACCTGGAATAATTAACCTGAGAACAACACCAGAACAATGTCCCAGAAAGCTCATTTCCAAGACAAGTTTCTGCTGGGAAAAGTTTAATACTTCAGGACTGCCGAGAGTAAATTCTCATATTTACACCTGACAATGAATTCATTTGGACATGCAATACTTTTAGTACCCATGTAAAAAAACAACTACCTTTTGCTACATCATTGCCTAACCTCCTTACAAAAATGCTAGGCGTAACATGCCACCATATCTAGTACTTTTGGCATCTGCCTACAGTATAAAGGAAAAATTTTTTATGCAGTTGCAAAACCCTCGAGCTCCTTTGAGAAACGTCCTTGTCTTCCAGGATGCTTCTCACCCTGAAATCTAATTACCACAGACCACTCCTGATCACCTTTACAAGTTTTCATACATTTAAAAAATGTTTTCTTCAACTACAGTCAGCATTTTTAACATTTTTTTTCTCGAATGTGAGAAGCAAAATAAAATACTGTGTTCTGTCCTTAAATAAAATTTGCCTACACAGCTACTTTTGATCCACGAGTGCTTGTTCTCCCTCCCAATTTTCTCTGCCAACCACCCCCCACAAGACACACTCAGATTATTCGATAGGGTTTTTTTTATTAGCCATCTGTTGTGCAGATAAACACATGAAAAAAATTACAAATCAAAGAAAGAGAGGCAGATAAATGGGCTTTCACTGACCTACCTTTCGCCAGGGTGGGGAGGCTGAAACGACCTGTGAAGGCCGAGCCAAAGGGAACTAAACCAGGCTGCAGGTTTGCTCCGGTCGGCTGGTGAGCAAGTGAGCAAGCAGGGAGAGCTGGCGGCTTGGGAGGGAAGGAGGAGCACACCAGGGCAGATGAGTCATTAGCTACTAAATTAGAGAATAAGCAGCTTGGAATTGCAAATAACTATGTAGTCTGGGAAGTGGAGAGGAAGAGACGCTTGCTGTCAAACTGCCCTGAACTGACAAACATCTGCACTTTTCACTCTGTAGGGAGTCTGCCCCTGCCTCCTCTGCCAGCAGCAGGCTTCTCCCCAGCAGCTGCAGACCTTGATTTTCATTGGGAACACCAGCTTGGTTAGCAGGAAAGCACGGAGAGCTGGCATGTGGTACACACACCTGGGAAGGAGCGCTGGAGAGCCTCAATCGCTCCTGGGCGTCCCTCATTCCCGCAAACCTTCCATTGTGGGAGGTGCTCTCTGCACCAGTTACAAGTCTTTTTATGGTCAAGATAGTTGCAATGTTGCCAAAATGCTGAGATTGCTGAAGCTGCTTTGATGGCCTAAGAAGGTCTGCAAAAGCCTGAAGCAAGGGAGACATGATTAGTCTCCACAATAAAATTTTCAAATACTCTGGTGAGGAAAAGTCAATGAATAAAAAGCAAACCACAACCTCTGACCTACACCTTTGCTACCTAATTTTCTGTTAGAACATACCTCTGCTGACTGCAAAACCTAAAACTTATAATTATGAAGCTGAACACATTTTTATTATGGTTGGATGGTTATGGGTGAAGTAACATTTAAAAGCAAAATTACTAGAGACCTTTCACAAGCAGAATCTCAGATGTCATTTGAAAAGCAAGAGGATTCAGATTCACACCCAACAGTTTCAAACCTGAGAAAGATTGTGCTGAAGCCAAACCACCAAAGTCCTTAATTTTCCAGACAACACTTATATAGGAGAAGAGATTGAGGATTTTTCAGTGGGGTCAACAAACTCCTCATTGTACTCAAAACATTTCTGGTCTAATATAACCAAAAAATTGTGAGAATAATCAGATATTATCTATATATTATTATATGTTAATGTATTTCTTATGATATTTTATTTATAAGTTTATTTATATGTTTATTATTTATTTATTTTTATTTATGGTTAGATTTATTTATAAATATATATTTATTTTTTACAAAATCTTGCAGGATGTGCTCACAAGCTTTCAATGTCATTGCTGCAGATTAATCAGGGTCTAACCCCCAGCCCACACGAAAATAACACCTCCTCGCACCCCCTCTGAATAAAATTATTAGCCTTAAAGCACCCCATCCTATTTTGACTCACATTTTTGTTCACATTTCCACTCACAAAATAATTCCTAATCCCTCTTTTTGAGCAGGCTGTTTCAGCTTTTTTTTCTGTAATCATCCTCACAAGGTATGACAAGGGAACAGGTCACAGCATCACCGTGCCTCACTGCCCTCTCCAGCAGCACCCTCTGCCCTGCGTTGTACGAGTCCTTGCTTAGTGGTTAGCATTAAGCTTTCATGTTAGTGACTAACCTATACTTCTGAGAGTCTGTGGTGCCTTGCCCAGGTTTAGCAAATAATTATGCTTTTAGCGTTTCTGCTTTAGTTGATGCTGAGACTTGAGTTCTTTTCTCCTGCTAGCAGAAATGCAAATATGTATTAAAGTAAAATGCATCTTTTCCATTACGATTTCAAGTTTTGCAATCTTCTACCAGTTAGTTCCACATATTTCTGTTTCTTGGGCTTTTTTTAGCTGATATTTCTCTTTAGACACCTACAGCTATATAGCACAGGAACACAATATTTATTTCTATACCCCTCTCAGATCACTTTTTGATTACAGAAATGTTACAAACAGTCTGGCACACCTTCAGTCTACAGCACATCTATTCTGTGAATATTAAGGGAGACTTTGCTTTCCAGTCCAGTCAAACCAACATATTTAAATGGGTAAAGGGTAGGAAAAAAAAAAAAGGAATACTTCTATAACATAATTGCATACTTATAAGTAGCATGCTTTCCATGTGTGTCAGATCTCAAATAGGTTAATGACAACTGATAACTGGCTGATTTCTGCAATCTGCCATCAGCTGCTATTTTCAAGAGAACATGAGCTATTCCTAATACTGCAGTTCAACTCCACTTAGTTGTGTAGGATGCTAACATTTTTCAACCAGATGGCAGGTATATGCTATTTTAACCAAAATCCTGTTTTAAGAACAGCGGTTGGTATAATGACAGTGCTTGACAAGCCAAGAGGAATTAAAAAAAAAAAAAAAGTACATAACTACATAATACCATTTAATATTGGCCTTTAAAAATACTTATGAACAGCAACAGATGGTCCAGGCAATCGGGCTGCATGACCTCATTTGCTGGGACAAACAAGGTGTTTTGTTTAGTTTTTTTAATTAAACTTCAGCTTTTATTCTCAAAATATACTTTGTAGAACTAGGATGTGATTTTCCTCATGTGTGTATCACGCCAAAAAGCCTCTTCTCCCTGAGTCAAGCAGGGATGAGCTGTTTGGCTGCATTATAGTGTGATTAATCCATGTAACTGCTTTAACACCCAACAGAGGGAAAAAGCCATCTCTAGAATACAGGGTTTGATATGATACAAATAACTTGTTGTTAAACATCTCTATCATTAGAGCAATGTCTACTAATTAGGAAATAAATAATTTACACTGGCATTTCTACAGTAGCAGAAGACATTTTCCTGTTCTTTTTCGCTGATGTCTCCTAAATAGCAACAGAAACAGTAGCTGTGAAATCCACTTTACATCTCACAGAAGCAAAGTAATTCTGCTTTTCTCAGAAGTGCCGCAGCCTGAACATATTTTTTTCCTCCACCCCAGTAACAAACATCAGTGCCTTTTGGGATCTGACCCACAGCAGTCTGATTTTGCTGCCCGTAACACAGGATGTGGTTTCCCCCTCTGTACTTACATTATGTCTGGAATCCTCTCTTCAAGCACAAATGGAGAATCAAGGGGCGAAGTAGAGCCTGGGTGACTGAGCAGCGCACTAAAACACCCCAGGTGATCACTGTGGCTTCTCCTCTCTGCTGTGTCAGAGATTTCCCTTGTATTCAAAGCTCATTTCAGTGAGGAAGAGCCGATGTCCTACCAGTCAAGCACACTGAGCCTTTAGATCCTTTAACGCCCTACCAAAGCATTTCGCAGTAGATGTCTCTATATTTACTGTTGTCTTTTTTTGGATATATGCCTATGCAAGAAGGAAGCAACTCTCTTTATATTTCACACCCATTCACACTACTTTTTTTTCAGGGTGTTGCTGAAAGAAAAAATTCCCAAGCTAGCTCAGCTCCAAATGGCCAACTACACAACCATTTATTTTCCTCTGGTTATCCTGACTGAGTTATTTTCCCACACGTTCCTGATGTGGTGAATGACTTGTCTGAGCAAGCAAGATAATGCTTTAGGCAGCAGATTAGAAAATGCAAAAGTGCAGTGAGTCCTATAGGCACCTCCTGGGTTGCGTCCTGCCAGTGAGGCTTGGTTTTCTATCCCCAGCTGAAGCTGCAGGAGGTGCCCATCTCTTTGAAGGCTTACACTGGGGATCTCAGGCCCTGAGTGAGGTGCTACAATATCCCCATGTCCCAGCCCTGTGTCTGAACACAAACAGAGAGAATTATTTCTGCCAGCAGTGGACACCAAGGTTCAGCCCTGCTATTAACTGCAGTGACAGCTGTCAACCCAGGGCAGACTATTTCAGCCAGGACAGATGTATCACTTACTGGGGAGAAAGGAGGACAGCCTAGGAGCACCACCATTCTTACTGTATCACTTATATGTGGCTGTGGCAAAAAGGTCAAGGAAAACCAGGGATAGAAGGGGTTGGACTGCTTTTCGCCAGCTGGATCTGCAGGATGGCTTTGCTTGCCCCATACCTAGCCCCAAAAAAGGACAAAGCAGGTCCTCATCCCTTGCACCCACCTCTTCATGGCAGGGAGCACCATGTAGAAGCGTCTTAGACTTGTGGGGTCATTACTTACACTGCCTCCTGAACAAAGAGTCTCAGGAATATCATCTACAGAGAGAACAGCGCCACATATTTACCTCTGACCACTCTAAGTGCCACGTGGTAACAAACATCAAAATATCAAGAGTTTCCCGGAACAGGTTGCCCAGCAGGGATGCACTATCCACATCTCTGGAGACTTCCCAGTCTCACCTGACTGGATCAAGCCTTGAACAACCTTGTCTGATCTCACAGTTGGCACTGCTCTGAGAAGGAGCTTCTGGAATCCTCTTCTGTTTGACTACACACAAATACGTTGCTGACCATTGACTCTCCAGCCAGCAAGTCCTCACAAGCTCAGCACCCTTACAAGGATTTTGGAGCAAATTAACTACAAAATCACAGCAAGGTACTCTCCTCCAGCTAGGAAGGTCTCCAGACCACGGTTCTCCTAATGACTAATAGCTCACACTGAAGAGCTCCTAACACATACAGGGTTGGGAGTCAAAAAATGCAGATATAAACAATGTCTCAGTTATAAAGAAGGAATTTCTAGATCTTTCCATAACCTTTTACTTCTACCACTCTATCTGTAAGCTTTTACTGTAGAATTTACTTGGTTTTGGTTTTGTTTTTGCACTCATAGAAAAATCTATATGGAACTAGGAAGAATAAAGATATCACTTTTTTAATATTTAGAATAACTGAAAATTTGTTGTCATATTAAAATCTTTACTGGAATTGGGAGTGAATTTCACACATGGCAACAATGAAACAATGCTGAGAAGGAACACCCTGACACCTCTTTTCACAGGCTCTTCACTTGAAATTGCAATTACAATGATCTAAGTAGGAAAACAATTCTGACCAAAAAAAAAAAAAAAAAAGCTGTAATAAAAGAAAACACTGTTTTAAGTTTGCAGGGAGATCTTGAATCACAGGTGTGCCTGATCCATGGAGAACACCCCAGCTGCCAGCAGGATGGGTCTGTGAGCTGCTCCTCACTGTCCTCCCCCAGTTACTGCCTCAGACAGTGCTCAAGAGCGTGGCTGAGACATCCAGTGTCACATCCCCACTGCTCAGCAGTGCAGAGTGGCACGACAACTTCTCCCAGGCAGGAGCACGGTTAGGGGCAATTGCAAGGCAGGAACAAAACCTATTCCTGCTGCAAAGACATCCCAAGAGCTTCAGCATCTCACAATGCCAATCAGTCTGGCTCCCTTCCATCTGACTCATGCCCAGGTACCAACACAGCTGGCACATGGCTGTGCAGGAAGGGAAGCCACGTTTTCCCCCTGAGGAGAAGCTTGATTCATGGCAAAAGGTATTCCAGTCTGGATTTCAGGAGCAGTATCCACCTGTCCTCCCTAACACCAAGGTTTTTTAGCTCATTCCCAGGGCTCAGCCCAAGAGCCTCAGCAGTTTGGGCTCACCGCACCTGAGCAGCAGTGGTCCCACGAGGGGCAGAAGGGTTTATGGATGGAGTGATGTACTTCAGATATTCAGAGTGCCCAGATCCCATTTAAAGTTTCACAGTAGGAGAGGAAAGGGAAAAAGAGAAGAAGAAAAAAACAAATTAAAAAAGATACAACAGATGTGTCCACAGAAACCTGAAACACAGACAGACAGCAGTCCTGTTATCATTGCTGCAGCTGGTACCAAGACAGCACGTTTTCATGCTGCAGTCACATTTCCAGTTTCTTCTCAGACCTACCTGGAGGGACTGAATAATTTGCATCTCTCTTTTTCCCATATTATTTGCACATTCCACATATTATTTGCATTTATCGTGAATGGGTGGAGAATAATAGTGCTTACTGCAAGAAATAAATACATTTAAAAAACAAATCAGTCAGTGCTGCCAGTCAGACAGATGCAAAAGTTGACAAAATACAGCCTTTCATTATTTTTTCATTCCAACCAATGCACAAAATACATGAAATATAAAAGAGTGCCTCACATAGATTTTTTTCCAGCTGAATGGAGCTTTGACAGTAAAGAACACTGCATTTTTCACATAATAAAATGTGATTTTCCATCAATTTTACCAGCAATGAAAATGTAACATACAGCACAATCACTTGAAAGCCAAGAAGTGGAAGCCAAGGGTGAGGTTAGAAGTTGCAAAACTGGGAGCCTCAAGGGAAGAGAAGTGGTGGATACACAAGAACTGGTTCTCTGCCACTCACTGAGTTTTCTATAAATATCCCTCTTACCCCCCAAAAGGGCTCCCCCTCCTCCTGTTCCTGGTGCTCAATGGGAGGGGCAGCCAGAGCAAAGCCATCCATCTGGTTCCCATCACAGGAAGGACTGCCTAGGCTAGCTCCTGCCAAAGCCTGTCATTAGCAATCAGCACAAGAGAGAACATGAGAAAACACAGCACAGCTAAGACAACAAACCTAATACTTTTAATACACTAATCATGACAGCAGTACTCAATTTTGTTCCTTACAGAAATATCACAGAAGTCAGATGGGTCATCCTGGTAGCCTCATTTTATCTGGGAAGTTAATGTAACAGGCAACACAAATGTTATTTTCTTATGCCACAGGAGATCCATCAACACCTATTAGAAGCATCTACAGGAGTGAAATATGGCAAAGAAGGAAAATTTGATTAAGCAGGTGCAAAAGCTTGCTACATATTAAGACACTCCTTTTAGCTACAGCATAATAGACACAGCATTTAAATCCTAATGCTGCCACTGTAGCCCAAGACTTAGTATTTTATGAAAGCTCGGAGAGATGACAATCAAACTGCTCATGTTCTGTTGCCACAGAAGTTCAGCACAACCCTTCCCACCCTCCTTAGCCTTGCCAACCATGCAGAGCAATGCCAGCATTTCCTCCGTTTCCACAAACTGCTTGTCTTGCATATCATCCTTTAAAATCTATTTTACCACTCTTTCATTTCAGATGGCCAGCGGCGAAAAAAAGCCAAACCTACATCCAAGCAGTCTATAGCAATACTTCTTTCAGCTGCTGCCAGGGGAATGAAGATCTACAGGGATATGAGGACCTTGTACCACTGGGTACTGCACACAGATGAAAGCAGAACTACCAGCTGGACTTTACAGGCACAACTTTCCCCCCACCTCAGCAACAGAACCACACATTCCCCTAATTACTGAGTAAGAGTGGCTGCTAATTACCTATCCAGAGTAATAAAATCTGACTAGGGTCAAAAGTGATCTGACAGTAGGGAACAGAGAGAGGCAGCAAACTCTAATCCTCTGCTGTTCTCCTGACCTGCCTCAAACCTTAAACCAGTTCCCTCAGGAGTTTGTTCTCCTCCCCACAGGCTACACAAACTCCTCGTGTAGAGTGCTTCTCCAGGTCTCTGAGAGACACATTTTCCACATCACTTTGACAAGAACTGCCCCTGCTCCGCTGGCACAATCCTGCCATCCTGGAAGAGCACACTGGAGCAGATGAACACTTTGGGATCTCCAGGAGAGCAACCTGAGATCAGCTTTGCATCGCAATGCCTCCCTTGAGCTCCTTGCACCAGAGTAACAACAACAGCACAACTAACACTCACACAGCAGCAACTAAAACTGATGAATTTCTTCATAAACACCTCCCCTTCCTACAGTTTCCTGTACTGGAAGAAGGGGACCAAGATGGGAAATAAAGAAGAAACCTCCTTCAGAAAGAATTACCAGGTCTCTGCCTAAGGATGACATGGCTCAAACTCCCTCAGGACTGTCCCAGGCACATCACTGTAACCTGGCTTGCCTCTCTCTATCTCCCAGCTTTTGTTAGGCTGTTCCCACGCACATCTAAGAATATTCTAGTGAGTGAATTCGAATAACATCTCTTTCTTCCTCCTTTCAGGAAACTATTTCCCCATTTGTTTCTCTCCTCTCTCTGCTTCGGTATTTAGCTGCAAACGTTAATGACCCATTTAAGAAGAGGAAAGCACCTTCTAGGAATGACTTGCTCCAGGCTATTCCATGGGCTGCTAAGAAGTAAATCCCATAATTTATACCCTCTTTGGTCAAAGAGGAACATTCCCAGGACCAAAGAAAAGCACAGACATAGAGAGAGATGGAAAGGGAGAGGAGATTGTCATGTTCTCTCTTGCACACTTTGCTGTTTGTTATTCTAGTGCTTTAAAAAGTAAATACTACTGGGATATCAGGGCTGAGCCCCAGGCCAAGTCTGCTCTGACTTGCTGCCATGTAATCAATGAGAAACTCTTCAAAATATCTTCTTTCTTCCCCTTTGCACATTTATGTCTCAGCCTGCTGCACAGCAGCTAAGACAAGCCTCCAGAGGCTCAGACAGGCATCAGTGCCACATCCCAGGATGGGACCACACCTGAGGGTAAGGAGGCAGCTCTGCTGCAGGAACCTGGCAGTCCTTACCCCTGACCCAGCTGCCTTCATCTCACCTCCTGCCCTTCATTCCTGCTGTCTTGGCTTGACGCTGCACGCTCACCTGCGGGTTGGTAAAAGGCTGTGTGCTGGTTGGACTCCTTCAGGTTGCTTGCTGGATCCTGGTGACCATTCCCCCTCCCAGGAACAAGATGCACAACCATGAGATACGCGCAGGAACAAGCCATAGAGCACTGCACATCCAAGAGAGCTGCAGAGCACGACAAGATGCAGAATGAGGACAGACAGCTCAGTGAAAAGCAGCTTTGAAGGAAGAGATACGGTGGAAACAAAAGCTGACCCCTAAAAATGGAAAAAGAACAAAGAAGGCTGTGGAAGGGCAAGGGCAGGCCATCTGCTGTAGACTGAGCAGCTGGGATTGTGAAAGAAACAACCAGGTTACTGCTGATGGATTGATGAATGAGCAGGTCAGTTTTTCTCCTAGACCTCCCATGATAAGAAGATGGGAAATGGTGTGTTAAAATCTTCATGAGGTAGAGCTAACAGAAATGTATCTCCCACTTATCCCTTAAAAGTCATAGATCACAAAGGGTTTTCCTCCCTTTCACCATTCCTCTCACCTCTGAAGCATTTTCCCTGTCTTTCTGCAAATCTACACTTTAAAATAGCAGAAGATACTGTGTATAGGTAGCCAGCCTGTTGTTTAGACACAGTCAAACCTAAACAATATAAAGAAGAAAAAAAGCAAAGGGGAAGAGACAGGCAGATGGGGCAAGCTGTGTAGACAGGCATTGCAGCCTGGGTGTTACTGAAACACACTGAAGCACCATTTGCACAACTTTTAACTCCCTAGTTTTCACAAGCTTAAAAATGCAAATACAAAATCTGACTGCAAGGCAGAAAGTTGGGAGCTCAAGTTTCAGCTCAGAATTACATTCCCAGTGCTGCTGTACTTAAGGTTATAAAAATAATGCCTCTATACTGAAAAGGCTGATTTGGCATGCCTCTAAACTAAAAAAAAAACTGATATAATTTGGAGATGTAGAAAAGGAACATCAGTGTAGAACATGCTTTTCATCAGCTGATCATGTATCACTTGTTTTTAAGTGACTACATATATACCATTTTCACAGAAGTGTTTGCCAAAAATTCAATAAGCTTCTGAATGTGAAGGAGTACCTCAATGCTGTTTGGTTACCCTACATTGGCAAAACTACTTTGGACAGATTTTAAATGCATAATGCTTGCTATTATATAGACTATGTACATTACACTTAGCAGAATAGTACCCAAAAACTGTAAAAATATATCCAGGACTATTCATGTTAGAAAAAACCCATACTTCCCTTCCCTTTCACTTGCAATTACTGCAAGGCCAAATGGAGCAGGCTGCAAGGAGAGGGCAAGCACCCAGCAACACCTTGCTTGAGAACACACCCAAGCACTCAGGCTCTGCTCTCTGCACCCTTCCCAGAGCCCATCTGAGATCCCTGAGCTTCAAACTACATCAGAGCAGCTGAGCTGTGATGAACTACCCTCATTAATGCTGAACTTCTTTGTTTTGATGAGGTAAATGAAAAATTATGTTTGTGCCCTAAGTGGACTATAAATCACCAAGGCATTTAGCCTCTTACCTTAGTACTGTCAAACATACTTTGCAATGGCCAAACACAATCCATATGATGAATTTATGTAGCTGAAGTCTTCAGACCACCAGTAATTTCTGCCTTAAAACCCTCATGACTAAGAAGAGAGGCAGGACAAAAAGGAAAATAGGGAATAAGTAAGTACCAGTGACCTGAAGTGGCACAGATTTCAGAGAGAATATGACAAGCAGAGGCAGAATAAACTAATCCAGAGCTGAAAAGGCAGAGGTAATACTTTCAACTTCTCATTTCTTTGCTCTCACATTGTGTGTGAGCAGAAAGATGGGTGCTTGCAGAAATTGGTGCAAAACATGGGATCTGTGGAGGCTGAGCCACAGATCAGATTTGGAAAGGACCCTGCCTTGGTCCACTGCTGGGGCAGACGTGCACCCATTGACTGTTTCAGCTCAGCTCACCTCCTATGGGTTTGTCTGGGGATCCGCTAAGGGGACTGGTGCCAAAGATCCCACAAAAATAGAGGGCCACAATGCATTGCCTCCCCTTTCTCAGAATCATAGACTGCTTTGGGTTGGAAGGGACCTTTAAAGGTCCAAACTCCTGCCATGCACAGTGACATCTTCAACTGGATCATGTTGCTAACAGCACCAACCAGCCTGACCTTGAATATTCCCAGAAATGGAGCATCTACTTCCTCTCTGGGCAACCTGTTCCAGTGCCTCAAGACCCGTAAAAATTTCCTTGTATCCAGCCTAAATCCCTGTTTTAGTTTAAAACCATAACTGCTTGTGCTATCAAGAAATGCCCTGCTCAAAAGTCTGTCCCCATCTTTCTTAGGCTAGATATTAGAAAAAAGGCTTTTCACCCATAGGGTATTGGGAAGTGGTCACAGCACCAAGCCTGACAGAGCTCAAGACACCTTTGAACAATATTCTGTGGCACCTGGTGTGACTCTTGGGGTTGGTTCTGTCCAGGGCCAGGAGTTGGACTCGATCATCCTCATGGATCCCTTCTAACTCAGCTTATTCTGTAATTCTTATAAGCCTCTTTTAGGTACTGGAAGGCTGCTCAAAGATCTCCTCAGAGCCTTCTGTTGTCCAGGCTGAACAACCCCAACTCTCTCAGCCTGTCACCACAGAAGTGCTCTAGCTCTCCAATCATTTTTATCGCTGTCCTCTGGACCCACTCACTCCAACAGTCCATGGCTCTGCTGTGCTGCGGATCCCAGAGCTGGATGCAGCACTCCAGGCGGAGGTCTCACGGAAACGGAGTAGAGGGGCAGAATCACCTCCCCTCTTGCCTTCTGCTGAGACGATCTTAATCTTCAAAAAGGCTGGATCCGACTGCGGGGCCCTTCCC
>VXBC01009255.1:935554-971642 GCA_013399945.1 Ploceus nigricollis | reverse complement strand
GCCGGGGCCGCGGCAGGGCCGGGGGCGGGCGCTGGTGGCGCGGCTGCGCCATCGCCGCGCCTGGAGGGGCCTCTAGCGGCTCCCGCCGGGCGCTCCTGAGCCACGCACCTCGCCCGCATGCACCCACACGGGCTCAGTGGGTACCCCTCCCACCCGCACACCCCGTGGGCTTCGCTTCCCAGAGTCGGCCGCCGGAGCTGGTGAAAGCGCAGCAGCAAAACCAGGCGGCGCTGGCGAGGATGCCGAGTGACCCGCGGCTGTCACCCACGCTGCTGCCGTCAGCCCCGCGCCCACCAGACACCAGCTTTGGTGCTTGCCAAGGGTTTGCCATCCCCAGCTCTGGATGGCCCAGCCCCTGACCTCTGGAAGAGGCACCCTAACAACTGGACGGCCAGCTTGGGGTAAGCAAGCTACAGACAGCCCAGATAACTTTAATCTCATTTTTCTTCCTGTTTCCTGCAATGAAACCTGGATTTGCAGCATTAACTGGGTCAACTCATACAGTATATCAACATTCACCCATCAATTTGGAAAAAGGGGATAACAGCGAGGCTGAAGGCTTGGATGACTTCAGGGCTGTATTTGCTGCATCACAGATGCACACCCCACTGACCCTGCCAGTGTTCTCCCATGGGGATGCACTTAGGCAGCAGTCAAATGCTCATGGAAACGTTTGCGGTGACAGAATTTCCCACTAACACCAAGTTCAGCACAATCACATTAGAGTCACTTTTTTAACCCCATTTAGAAGTGGAATACCAAAGGGAATGCAAGCCCAGGCCCCACTGCATACCACTCACTTCCAAGCCCTGTATTTATGGATAATGTCACTAAACAAGACTGTGCAGGTGGGAAGGGACCTTGGGAAGTCTGCAGCTTCCTGCTCAAAGTAGGGCCAACCCTGACTTCATGTGATGTTGCACAAGGTTTGGTTTACCTGGGCCTTCAAAACCTCTGAGAACAAAGCTCCTAGAGTATCTTTAGGCAAGTTATCAATGCACAATTTTCCTCATGGAGATAAGATTATCTTAATATTTTCTCAGAAAATCTCACTCCAGTTTGCAATCCTTGTTCCTTGGAGGTGGCTACATCTTTTCATCAACTTTCCCATAGAGAGAGGCAGGCTGCAGTAAGGTCTCCTCCAAAGCCATCTCGTCGGGGCTGAACAAACCCCTGTCCCTCAGTCTCTTCTTGCAGAGCACATGCTCCAGGCCCCTGGCAATCAGAAGCCCAGCCACTTGACTGTTTTACACAATGTGCCACCCATATTTTATAGAAAGCAACAAAAATGCGTGAAACATGTGTGAAGCTACAGGTCCAAATTTCAATAGCTCTCCAACAAAAAGGCAACAAACCTACCAGCTATGCGCTTATTTAAAGGAAAGGCAGACAGCAGAGGCCATCTATGTTTAAAAAAAATAAAAGCAACCCTCCTTCAAGGCAGCAGAGGGAACCTACTTACCATTTTTCACTTAGCTCTCTGTGAAATACACATGAGCATACTTAACTCCTTGAAAACTTAATGCCTTCAAGAGAAGTTGTGCTCCAAAATGCTAGCATGCTTTATACCAAAAGAGTCTTCTGATTCACACACCAACAGGAGTATAATGATCATGTGTTGCAGGTAAATTATTTGCAGGAAGGTTGTATTAGAAAATAACATGTTGCAGTCCTAGAGACTGGGCTCAGTGCCCAGCACTTGGGAACACTACAAGAATGATTAGGACCTTTGTATGTGTTGATGGGAACAGCAATAATTAAATATTATGAGATCTGAATACAATTCCCAGGTGAAGAAAGCACAGGAGGCGTATCTGGCCAGCCTGGGAGATTACTGTCGCAGCAGTCCTCCTCCTCTGCTACAGCCACAAGCCACATCCTTGGGCAGAGCTGTTAGAAGTGCCAGTCAGAGCAAGCCCAGCTCTTGTACATGTTCAGGGGCCCTGGCAAGTCACTGCTGCATAAGTAGGAAACCCAGCCTCTACGCAAAATGACATTTGTACGCACATTTGAGTTGACACTGTCAAGAGCTGCCACCTAAATGCTGGCACAAACACAGCACCCCAGCTCAGGGACACCAAATAAAATAGATTCAGCTGCCTTTTTAAAATCCAGGAAGCTGACACCAAAACCACCCAGCCAGACTGGTTAGCTGGCTATTCCACTCCTCTGCATCAGAACCAGGATTTCCAGCCTCCTCCCCAAGTGAGCTGGAAAGATGAGCTATCACCGTGACAGAGCTGCATGAGGATATGATGAGATCACCAGCAAGGCTCCCACTGACCTCAGGTAAACTCTAGAACACATCATGACAGACTCCAGAGAAACTCGACAAAGACAAAAATGAATATCACTACTCTTTTGGATGAGAAAAAACATTATTTCTTGTTCTTTTCCCGTACATGTCTTGGGACATCACTTGGAAGCTTCTCTCCAACTAAAGACTAATCACTTTTTTCCCCCATTAGTTACATTTCAAAGGTAAAACCATCACACTTATTTAGACCAAGAAGGTATCAAAACAGTCAGTGAACAGTGCAGACTCTTTGAGAACTACAGTTGATCTGGAAGACACATCTTTATTGTTTCAGCTGCAATCAGTCGTTATTTTTCGAACTAACCAACACAAAAAAAAAATCTCCATTACTACTCAGCATTCCAAAGCATACTTGAACTGCTTCAACACGCTATGCTGGAATTAAAACAAAGAGTTATTTCAGGTTTGTTTTAATTCATTACTAATGTGTCGACTGTTTTAGGATCCTTTGCCAAGAGCAGCTACCCTTTGCTGAGAGCTAATGAAGTTAAGATCAAAAGCACTGAGTCCTGGACCAGACCAGTGGCAGGGATCAGGTGGAACTGCAGGGCTGAGCAGTGCAGTGCACGGTGCCTGGGCAGAGATGTGATGTTTAAAGCATGGACCAGAAGTGAATTAAAGTTTAGGCTGGTTGCTTACTGTACAAGATCAACTTCCCCAGGTTAGCTACTTCTGCTTGGCTACCCAGGAGTGTGTATAGAGATCAATAGCTGCATCTATCAGCAGCAGGTCATTTCTAAACTGGTGTTAACCACTATCTCTCTGTCTCTGTTTAGGACACTTGCAGTGGAAGTCAGCTAAGCATCCAGTATGGTTACAAGCAGGGAGTGCATGATATGGACACAAATGTTGTGTCTTGGGTCTGCAAGAGTGAGTTGCAGGCTGTGGAGCAGCAGGGAGCCCTCCTCCCTTCTGATTCCAGAGATCTCTACAGCCCAACATCACACAGGCTGGACAGCAGATCCAGCTTGCTCATCCCCTGTCACCCTGCAGCTCTGCACTTCTTGGAGCGCTTTCGGAAGAGGCTGCGAGGCACGGGTGCTCTGCCAGCATTGGAGGGAACAGCCAGGAGTAATGAATTCAGTGTCAAGGGCAGCACAGGGCTGGAGTGAGCAGAGATGAATCTCACCCTTTGTGCAAGAGGCTACCAAAATGCTTTGAGAATGACCCAGTGCACCATGACAGGGAGACAATCTGAACACAAACACGACAGATCAATGGAGAAACTCCCACCTGCACAAGCATGTTCACAGCATGAGAGGTGTCACAGCACTCAGCCAGAGCTGGGACCTAGCTACAAAGGGCTGGCAACCAGGGTGCTAATTCATAATGCATCCGTAAACACCTTTATTTCTCTGGAGCTACATCAAGGTCTGGAAGCAGAAAAAACAGTTACTCCAAACCAAAACTTGGCACAGTGCCTCTGCTTGTGATTATTTAGGAGCCAACACATTCCCAGAACAGTTAATAGCTCTGTGCTCTGCCCAGAAAGAAGGACTCCACAGAAACAAAAGTGGAATAAAGAGAGAGGCAGCAGTGCCACCAAAACACCAAAGTTATAAACGGGTTTGGAAAGGGGTCAGGCATCAATGACATACAGCTTCTGCAAGGACCCCCAAAGCACAGACTTGGAGGGTATCATAGGCACAGTTCAAAAGGCAGCTATTTCTTTCTGCGATCAGCTGTGAGGCTTCAGATGGAGATTTCACCCAGTTTGGGAAATTACCCTTTCAAACCAAAGGCGGGCACATTTGGCGTAGAGTTCGAGAAGCAAGCAACAAGAGCCAAAAGACATTTGGAATCATGATCTATAGGGAAAAACTCAGATGCTTAAGAGGCTACAGAAGTGGCAAATACATCCTGAGAATATAGAGACCTGAAGCCAGATAACTGTTTGAAAGCAATGGTCAGCAATTGTTCTATTGCACAAAGAAGAACAAAACCTTACTATACACCTAATAATTTTTGAGGGTATCATGAAAACATGGAGAGTAAAGGTCTAACACAGGATTTGTCGATGGGTTGTGAAATCACCCTCATCAGAGGTTTTGAAGATAAACATCTAGCCTTCTTGGGGGCAAGGAGATGGGTTAGAAGATATCTTTAAGTCGCTTCTGGCCCTGAATTTCTAAGAGTATTCCATTTCCACTGGTATGCCCTTTCTTGTCAGTAGGCTTTGATTATTAACCTTAGAAAAAAAAATCTTTTCCTTCACTGACTTCTGTGATGCCAGTTCTCATTTTCTTCCTTCTTATTTTATTTAGTCAACAGATCGTACACCTCTGTATCGAACTACAGGGAACAAAACTTCTTGTGTTCATACATATAATGGATATGATGGACACAGAAAACACCAGCCCTGCCAGCTTTAAAACAAAATACATTGATTTACTCCATGGTTGAGTGTTGCACAACACCCCCAGACACTAGCTTATCAAAAATAAATAGTGAATTTTGCTGAGCAGCAGAAAGTCAGAGGTGATGGGCAGCAGTGGATAACTGAAAGATTTAAAACTAGTATGTAATAGTCAGATCTGTTTCCAGAGGTAAAGGAATTTCCTGTTTCCAGAACTGGCTATTTAAAGAAAATCCTGACAACAGAGGGTTTGAGCTTGGGTCGTTTTCCTAATAATGCCAATGAAAATAAATTAATAGGGCTGGTATTCCTGAGCTCATTCTTTGGAGAGGAGTGGCCTCTCATTTGCAGATCACCACACTGCCAGGCGCCTCGGTGATGGAGGATGAAGAGGAGGTTGTGGCACTGGAAGGCCCAGCAAGCACCCACAGCCTCTGAAAGAGGGCTCTGCCATCAGCCTCTTCTTTCAGTTCATGCCATAAATACTGAAGTCAATCTAGACTGACTAGTAGGAGCACAGGAACAGCAAAAGGCCCTACAGCCAGCTAAAAATCTGAGCTGCTGCAATTATTTGATTAAATACCCAAAGACTTCTTTTCTCCAAACATGAAGCTGGAGTCTTTTTGTTCCAGCTGTTTTTGCAGTCAGTCAAGGAGGGGAAAATAATTTTTTTCTTTTAAATCCTAGACTGTTCACTTGTGGAGTATTTCTGTCATGCTGTTATTTTAATGGTTTTCATCTCTGCTCCAGGGCAGTTCAAACAGCTAAAAAATGGGGTAGAAAAATGTGTACTGAAAGGTGCAGCCCTGCTGGAAACTGTAGGAGAGCTCTGACCTCCTCACTATACAAAAGGTTTGACAATGGAAGTGCACCTGTGTTGTACACTGTGCATTTTGAAAATGTGAAGATTTTATTCATAGATTTTAAGTACCTAAATTGCTTTTAATTTTTTTTCTTTATTTATTTAAGTTACATTTGCAGGTTTTCAGCACTTAAGAAGCAAAATTCTGTCCTGGTTTGGTCTTGAAGAAAAAAAAGCTGTGTGGCCCTTTGTACTGTATTGCATCAGGATTTCATAGTGATTTGTGAAGGAAAACCAAAATTACTGGTTTGCTGGAGTTAGCTGGGCCCAGGACTTTCATGCAGGAGGTCATGAAGGTAGAGGGAAGCTGGTGCTACTTGGGGACAGAGCCAGGCGGTGTGACATCCACCACTCTGCTCAGCTCACACGTGCACAGGCTTGCAGCTAGGGACCCTTCCACAGCAGTAGAGGTAAAAAATACACAACGAGGTATTTCTAGGGATGGAAGCAAGGCAGCCTGTGACCAGTGTTCTGCTTCCTCTCTCCAGGGGCCCACTTTATTCTTCCATACATAAAATGACACAGGGCTCAAAGCTGTACACTCCATATTTTCATTTTAATCAATGAACAAAACACTAGGACTCTGAAATGGTCCTGATCTACAAGTAGAGAGCAGAACCTGAGAAGTTCCACCAGTCTTCATAACACAGGAGTTTTCTGAGGCTCCTCTTATTCCTGACTCCCCAGGAACACACAGTCTTGCCCATCTGCCAGTTAGGCAAAGCACGTTTAAGCAGGCACAAGTTTCAGGGAGAGAAAAGGAGTGGAACAGGACTGCCACTAACTACCCTTCAACTCCCTTGCATCACTCCTGTGATTAAGGGAACTGGAAAGATTTCTTATGGGGAAACATGAGGGATGCCCAAATCCAAACAGGGGAGCAGTTGGCAAAGACAAATGGGTAGAGGACAGGGGATGAGGCTTCTCTAGCTACCACTTCACATGATGCAGGGCTACACATAGTGCTAGTTTTGCAATGCTTGTTCTGGATAGAGGCAATTTTTAAAAAAAAATGTTGCTTCAGATATTTGCAACATTGAAATTAAGCATTCTTTTGTTATTGGTATTATCTCAGTTGTGAAATATTTGGGGCATTTGAGTCAATGCATAGACAAGTGTCAAAAGGATTGAAAACACAGATTTCCTGCCATTTTTCACATTGAAACAGATGCTCAATGGAAACTGGCCTTCTCACTCCAGCTGCCAAAACCCAAATTGCCTACTGCAAAAGCCTGGTCTATTTTTCCTGGACAATTTTTCCACCTGTTTCCTGACACCCAAGAGCAGGGAAACAGCAGTGTTTAAGGGTCATGGTCATAGCACTACCCACATGGATCTGTGCAAAGTCTGCGCTCCAGATCCATTCTCATGGCAGATGCTTTTACCCCGTCACACTCCCAGTTTGGATTTCTGCAGACCCAAAAAAATCCCATCCTCACTGCAAGCAATCTGCCAGGGATGACCTTCCTGCTGCTGCCACCAAGGAGGGCTCACATGGAAATCAGCAAAATGACACTTTGGCAAAATCAGCTTGCTGAGCCTGCTCAGAGGTGGCTCCTCCATGTGATGGGCTACAGAAAGCCTGCCCTGGGCAGCCCCAAACACAGAAACCCCTGGGTTAACATGACACTCTCTTTCTAGCATCCTCAACAGCTCAATGCTTTTTTCTGCTCTGGAATTTCAGAGCAGGCCAGGCACAGCCAAGCTAAGGACATACAGGAAGGTTTACAAAAGATTTTGACAGTGGCATTTGATTTTCTTCCCACAAGTTACAAGACCTACTTGCAGCCAGCAGTTATCATAGAGCTTGCCAGAGCTGTCATGATCAGAGCATGCAGAAGCTGCAAACATTATTGCATGCATTTCACAGAGACTATGGTATTTGCCATGATGCCATAGGACTCTCAGTGTGTAACCACAGCAGCATTCCCAGGATCTCAGGACCTGAAAAAGCATAGAGGTTGGGGTGTGTTCACTCAGCTCCAAACCATTAAAAATGCTAAAAGGCAAATTCTTACCTCCTCACTCACTCTCCCTGTAGAGGAATACCAAGATGGCCACACCAAGCCCCCAACAGCATCACCAAGAGCCATGTGAGACATTTCCTACCAGAGAAGGACCAAAAGATGCCTCCTGAGTGACTGACCTCCAGAAACTGAGCAGACATTGAAACAAAGCTGCAGAATCATGACCAAAAGTCAGGATGAATACAGCACAAGTTGCTACTTAAGTAAGTAAGTTATTCAGTAATGTGAAGCATCAAACCTCCAAGAGCTGCAGTCATTCAGAAAGTCTGGAAAAAGGCAAAATCAGCTCAGATTTCAAAAGCAGCAAAGCAAGTGCAAGCTTGACAGCAAGCATTCTGCAGTTCCCGACCTTTGGAAAATATTGGAAAAGGTATTAAGCAGGGGGAAAAAAATTTAAAATTAGTACATGCCTAGACTGCCTCTACCCTACTGCTTTACAACTTCCCCAACATACCTCTCCCATGAGGTGGAGGTGGCTGGCAGGGATAAGAAAGGAGAGCTCCTGAGGTCAGCAGTAATAGCCTAAGTGACGTGACTAATGAGAGCAGAAATCAGTAAGCCAGGCTTACATGCTCACCTTCATCATTGCTAACACCAGTGGGAAGCATTTGCCAAGATTAATCTGGTCTAGACCACAGCAAGGCATGGAGCTGCCACCAGACTCACTTCACTGGGAGAAACGTATGCAGAGGAACCAGAAATTATGTTTTCTTTTCAATGTCAAAATCATAGACCAGAGCGAGTTGCTCCAGTTCTTGGCATGTGAACTATCTCCCACATGACACAAATGAGGACATCAGGTATTAAACTGAGGGCTTGCTGAATGGGATATTTTAAGTGTGGGATGGAGCAGGGTTTTCCTCCCTCATCATGTACAAATTGTGGCCTGGATTCTGTATATTTCTGGCTTTTTGCACTGTGATTTAATGCTACAGTGACTTCAGTTGGAATTAGTAAGACAGCTTGCACACCAAGAAAATATTTAGGCAGTATTTAAAAACAAATTCTGGGCTTGGGGTTTAAGCATAACTGTGAAAAAAAACCCCACAGTATGTAGGCTAGGTGCTTGAAAAAGTTAGTGCGAGATGTTCTAACACTGTTCCTGCAAAAACTTTGTGATCATCATGAAATACTTGGTGCACAAATAAGTCTCAAAACCTAGGTACCTGCAGACCACATGCAGAATCTAGATCTAAGTTATTCAGGCCATTCAGATAAAAAAGCAACTGCTTATGGCATAAAACCAAATACAGGGTCACTTCCATCTTGTTCTTTTATAGCTAAACCAATTTCATTATATGTACTTAAACTTTTAATTGCTGTTGAGATACCATTTACATTTAATAACTTCCACTTCACATAAAAGCTGTGGCAGTCAATGGAAGAGACAAAAGCTCTGTGGAGCAGAAGGAGAAAAGATAGTGGCTTATACACACAGAAAAGATATCATTAGCATTATCTCCACAAAACAGGAGAAACAGGAATGAAACTAGAAAAGAGCAAAAAAGCAGAAGGGGAAAAGCAAATATGTCATGTAGGTCACGCTACACAGGAAAATGGCTAGGCTGAAACTAGCTCACGGACAGCTGGTATGCTCCAATAGTTAAACTTTTTTCAGATCGCATAAAAAAATTTATATTTCAGCTGCTTAAAAGAGAAATCTGTGTTCTCCATTCTATCTGGAGGCCATAACTTTGTTACTGGAAGACACTGCTGTTGGCAGAAACTGGGTAAGAGCTAGGAAATCAAATATTTATTTGCTTGTAAATTCAGGGGCACTAAGAACCACTTACACTTAAATATTCATTGTACTTTTGTGCTTATATTTGTATCTGTGCAAAACTTTTGGACCACTATTATCTCCCCAAAATTTTCATGGAGTAACATGTGACTCTGCAGTCAGGTTGTTCCTTAAAAACATTATAAAAATCACATGACTTTGAAGATCAGCTCCAACACCCCTTAAAGTGATTGCCGGCCACTTTCAGGTGGGGCAGCCTTAGAGTCAGAAGACTGAGGAACAACTAATGACAGCAAGTCTTGCATTTTGAAACTGTCTCCTCCTACATGTGGTTTCTACAGTGAGACCAGGACACACTGGATACTTTTCAAATCCAAGGCATAAGCCTTTGCCTATAGGCTTAGTAGAATTAGTGTAATGCACAATACAATTCTTAGTACAATTGCTCCATATTACACTTTTTTCTAAACTACTGGTTTATTTTCAAGGTTTAAACATTTTCCTTTTAAACTGGAAGATTTAAAATAGGTATCAATATTGTAGATATATTAGCTATTACATGTCTATCTATATATCTATACCTGTTCTCAGAAGGTCAGCACACCTCTGGACAGCACACACATTGCTATCAGCCCTCTGGGGCTGGTTTAGCCTGCCTCCAAATTTTCAAGTCTACTCCAAAGCAGATTCCTCCTGGGATAAGTTTAATCCTGTAAAAAGCAGTAACAACATGCTATCCATGCTCACAGAGCGTGCCTTAAGACCCTAGATCTGAAAAGTCATTCACCAGTAATTTGCTAGGGAAAGAGAAATTGGTATTCCCACACCCTGTGACCTTGCTTCCCAGACCACCCAGGGAAACAGGGGCACCAATATGCCTTGACCCAGACCCACACAGCAACTGCTCAGGGCTGACAGATGTGTATTTCATCACATACCTATGACAACAGTTTACACGGATTAGCTGGTTTGACTCACTTCTCTTTTGAAATATGAATACATCTCAAAATTACCTAGGAAGTGGCACTGCCTGTGTATCCAGGCTCCCTGGTCAGAAGAAAAAAAGGTTCCTTTATTCAGGTTTGAAGCATGGTTTCCCCCTGCAAGTTTTCATTCCCTTCTCCCCCTCACCTTTTGAAGTGGCCAGCTGACTAATGCCAGTTGTATTTGCCACGCTGTAGGTCACACCCCAACTGGGCAGGATGGCAGCACTGCCCAGATAGATATGGGAAGTCCAGGTTTCTCAAACATGGGTGTTCCTCTGCATGGTCAGACAAACTGAGTACAAGTAGTAGGCCATATAATTAAATAGCAAGCTCATATTTGGTGCTTTTCATCCATACACTCCAAACACATTAAAAGAGAAGCAGTGTATTATTACTATTATTGCTGTTTGCTATATGGGGAAACTGAGGCATGGAGTGATGAATTTCCCTATTAGGTTCACCTAGTGGGTTGGAACAAAGCTTGGGAGGGGATCTGTTAGCACAAGTTTGAACCTAAATAGCAAAGAAAACGAAGTTATTATCTGCATTCCATCAACTGCTGTACCATATGGTTAGATGTGGGCATGAGTCCAAGCAAAGCACCCAAATGACTCCTTGAGCTCTAATGCAACAAACAAAACCCAAAACTTACATCCACGTATTAATCAGTGTAATCCCTTAAGCTTTGCCTGCATTTCTGCTGACATTATGTTATGAGGATCTACGCTGAAAATTTAATGAAGGATAAATCCAGCAGATGAGCACTGTCTCTAACACCACATACACCTGATCCCACCTTCCCAAAGCTCTCAGCTTCCAAGAGGGTTTTTTTTTCCTTTGACTACAAGCTCTTTCCATTCCTGGTAAGATGGTACTTTACAGTACACTTTAACAAAGCATTTGCTAAGAGCATCTTGGTTCCTGATTACATCTCAAGCACATGTCAGGAAGATACTGCACACACTAATTACTCTTTATCTGAATCAGAGATTCTGAGATTTAACAATTCAGAGTCTGAGATTGAGCAAGTCTTCTGCTATTAAATATTGTTACAGTTTACCAAATAGAAGAAAAAGGAAATGAAAACCAGATAAAAATGGCCTTTGTTTCCTTTGAAAACTGCTTTGTTCTACTGCCCCACTGTTTGAAGCAGATGAACTCACGTACACCAAGAAATGAGGAAAATTAACCAAGGGATGAAGGGCAGGAGAGGGAAGCCTTTACATGGGTGCCCTGTGCTGATGGGCTGGATATGCAGAGATTTTTTGTATGTTTATAATTACATTTTCTTGGGCTTCTGCTCTCGAATTTTGAATCAAGCAATCCTGGATTGCAAGTTCTGCCCTTGAAGACCTGCCAGAGGGCCTCCAAGGAGAAGCAGGAAGAAGACAAAAGGACACACCATGACTGCTCCACTGACTCTGAAATCAGACAAGCATGCCCAAACCAGAGTGAATGCAGCAACACTACTTCATGTCTCACATCCGGGGACTTCTACTCCTCTGTATTTTAAGGGTTTGGGCATTTTACCCAAGAAACAAGCAGTGACAATGTTCACTGTGCATCCAGGGGTAGAAAAAGCAGGTACACTGACAAAAGGCTGTTTCTCCATGAAAGCTTACTTTTTATGTCCTCCATAAATTTGCAGACACCCTGCAAGTAATTTCTGAAGTGGTTGGGTTTTTTTCCTTTCTTACAAAGGTCAGCATAAGAATTTAACCTCACTGACGGGCAATGTCACACTAGGGAAAAGTTCACCAGAGCTATTAAAAATATTTCAGTACCAGGTTAGGATGCTGTTTATTTCCTAGGCTAGACTAAAATGTGGAAGCAACCTTACATAGAAAGGTGCCCACCTGCTTTAGACCAGGAGGGCAAGACAAGGAGAACTAAGGAGAACAACAAAGTCAGAGCAGTTGAGTCAAAGCTGGGCATTGACAGGGGGCTAGACATGCTACAGAAATGCCATTTCCACACCAAGGTATGAAGGCATCCAGTGGAGGCAACCACTGGGGGTATTTCAATATCACAAAAGTAAGGCCCAGCCAACCCAGAAAGACACTGCAGACACACACAAGCCAGTCCTTCCTCACCAGCTTGATGGCCAAGGGTAACACAGGGAACAATACCTGGTAGACAGGAGGAAAATGAGGTAGAGCCTGGAGCAGCTGAAAGAGTTGTGCCAAGGGCAGCAACAGCAAGTTTCCAGTGCAGGTGAGCCAGTGTTTGCACAGGCTAAAGAGCTGGGGGAAACAGGGACGTGGTATATGTACACGTGTGTGTGCGCGTGCCTGCGTCAGGTGAGCCGGCAGGAAAGAGGTCTCAGTGATGAAGGCAAGAGGTAATTACAGCCTGCAAAGGTTGGAGCTCGTAAAAATGGAATTAGATTTCCTCGAAAGTTTGCAGTCGCCGATTTTGCACGTAGTCTGGACGCAAGGGATGAGCAAGAGACTGAAAAACTACTCACTTTTTGTCCAAATGGGATAGGGCAGGCAAAAATTGTGAAGAGATCACGAAAAGGTGTTTGGGAGGGAGGGTAAGGAAATGGCTCATACCACCAGTAAGCTACTGAGAGGAGCGTCAAGAGAAAGGCAATGAAAGGCTAAGTGGGAAGCAATGAACAAGGGAAGCAGGTGAGCAGTATGGAAAAGGTAGCCAAGACCGTGGAGCAGGCTGGTGTACAGCAGGCAAGGGACTGGACTGGTGAGAGCCAAAAGGAATCTGCAGGACAGCCCAAAAAAGGGGCAGGGAGAACTGAACCAAGGGCCTCCAAGACATCCAGAGAGGTCAGTGAGGATCAGGGGATAAGGAAGGAGGAGAGTTGAAAGCAAAGCAGTCAAACACAGATGGCAAAAGGTCACAGTGGCCTGGCCAAGAAAGGGTGTTGAGACAGAAAAGATGTGAAGATAAATCAAAGTTCAAGTACAAAAGTTTCCTCATGCCCAGCAGAAAGACTGTAGGGAAGACAGAGGAAAAGCCCCAGAACTTTTATATATCACAAATATTAGAACCCCAAACAGACAGAGCCCACAGGCACAAGTCAGGAGTTTATATAGGTGTTTTACCTTCTGCCTGAGCCTGAAATACTTCAGACCAAACATACACATTTTACAGGGTACGATTAAACTCTGCTCTCCTTCCCACCCCTCTGCAGAGGAAAACCAAAGCCTGCCAAGATCCCTTTTACTTCATAATTTCCTTTCTTACTACACCACGAAACTAAACCAGCACAGTAACAAGATTCAGAGACATCCGTGTTTATTTCCCTTTGCTGTGTAGGGCGCAGTCCAGCCAGAACAACGACGACAATTATTTCCTACAATTATTACCACATTTCACACCCTTTCCTCTGGGTTATGAGAAGCAGCACCCCTTCCTTGACAACACCTACAGTGAGTTTCCTTCCTCACCAGAGACCTGCCGATGGTCTCATCTTTATGGGTTTTCACTCTGTCCCCTCCCCCTCCATAAAGAAATAGGGTTTCATTTTCTACCAGAAACAACTCAGTCCTCAATTTCATCAAAAGAAAATAATTCACTTGGCACTTGTTAAAATATTTTTTAAAACAATCAAAAATCTCATTTACACAATTATTGCCCCATTCAGAAGCAAAATTTGGTTCTTTAAACCATCACTAATTTCTGGCACAAGGCCCTGTCTGGCCCATCACAAGTAACACAAGGCTGTCTGTTTTTCTGCACAGCAAAGGGAACTGTTCTGCATGTTCTCTGCAAGGACAGCTTTGGTTTATCTTCCTCATCACTACCAGATGCTACAACACCATTCCCTTGATGACACTACCAGTTACTTTTAAAGTAACCCCTACAAATTTCCATCACTCCAAATGCACTAATTTAGACAGAAGGGATTTCCCAATCTCTTGGTGCAATTCTGAACTGGCTTAGTTGCATATCCTCCAGGGGTGTATAAAGAGTGAGCCAGAGAGTACCAGCCATTTTCAAGAGCTCTCCATCAACATCCCTGTCAAATTCACTTCAAGGGAATGCCATAACAGTAGAAGGACATCCAGCAAGGTCTTCAACTTTATTTTCATTTTGTAGATGAAGAAGACTGAAACGAAAACATGGTTTGTTTTCCTAAGGCCTGAAGAGTCAGTCACAACTCACAAGGAAAAATATGGTCTGTGTGACATGCTAAAACAAAATACTTTAAATCAAAAAGATAAGCTTTTCAGGTCACATTTAAATTCCATGCACCTCGTCATCTCTCTGTATGGGAAAATAAATAATTTTATAGGAGGAAAATGCTTTATCTCAGTTTGACCGAAACATTAATGTGCATTAATGGGGGTGATTTGAAGAGAGTTATGCAGAAGTCTGCACCAAGGGGCAAGAAACCTCTTCAAATCACAGTGCAAAATTAATGTTTTGGAACCAAAAATCTCCTTTTTCAGTACAAACATAGTCTGATAGCTAGAAGACACTTGCAGGCACATCTTTGCCAGACACTGCCCATCCACAGGCCCAAATACATCCTGCCTTGGGTACAGCTTCAGCTTCCTGACCCACCTCCTCTTCCTCCTTTCCTGGTAACACTCTTTTAATTATAACTGAGATAAAATAGCTAAATGGCCACTAGCAGGCTAATAAGCACAACACACTTACATGCCTAATTTCAGAAGATTACATCAAACATTCCTTGTCAAGCTGAAACTGCTCACAGGGCTGTGGGATCAGCACTTAAACAAAATATGTGTATTTTGCAGGAGACAAAAAGCAGGAGGAGTAAGGTCCTGTATCACCTTCAAACAAGGTCATGGGAGAAAAATACAGCTATTTCTTAGCCTTCTTTACCTGTCAGATGGGTCTAAAACACAGCCCAGCTTGACAGCAGCACTCAACCACCCTGCATTCTTCACTGGGATAATTACACCTGTAATAGCTGACCCTCTGTTCTGCACTGCGTCAAAGGGGTTTGCCTTTGTAACATAAACCCAAGAAATGGCTTAGAGCAAAATGAGTTAGGCTTTACCAGTCATCCAGCAAGGCACACATACCTTTGCTTCCACAAGGCTACTAATAAGCTGGATAAAGCCACTACAGAATCACAGAATCAATTAAGTCGGAAAAGACCTCCAAGATCAAGTCCAGCCTACGAGAGAAGCAAGAGAGAGGATGAAACCAGTACGTTTATGTAGTTCAGTGCAAGTGAAGATGCAGGCTGGAGTGCTGCTCTGTAATGAGGTTTACTCACAGCAAAGATAAAGGCCTGATTTTACAACATTCTGCCACTATTTCAGAAGTGGAGAGCAAGTACCATAATGCCAACAGAACACCACAGGAATAAATCCTCCAAAATATACAGCAAAGCAACCTTACACAATGGCAAGGAAACCCAATGGATTGCACACTAACATATCTTACCTCATCTGGGCTTTTTAATGAGGAAGAATAGTTTGGAAGAAGAGAAGAATGGGAATCCAAAATGCAGTGATAAAACTCACCTCCTCAAGAAGCCAGTCTTGCCTATTGTGTTCACATTTTGATCAATAAATACTCTATATCCAAAATCACATTACACTTACAGATTACTTCTAAATCTTCTAGACAGAGAATCTTTTTGACATCCTGCTTACACAAAGGCCAAAGCCCTGAAACCTCAGCCACAATCAGGACATACTGCCACCACCACAGCACAATATACACACGTACATGTACAAGACCCACAGGATGACTTACATGGGATTTCCTCTCCAAATGAATCTATAACCCAGATGTTCTCTTCACTTTTACTATTTCTTTCCATTCTCTCTTCCCTCTGTTCTCCATAACACTGACACCAGACATAACCCATACAGTGATGATGTCTCTCAGCCACCAATCTGGTTGGCTGGGCCAGACAGATCATACAAAGGACTAAGCTCTGATATTAGGATTTGCTCCCGAAAGTCTTCATCTTCTTAAGTTTGAAGACCACATTCCCTTGCATGCAGTTGCAGCATAAATCCTCCTTAATATACAGTCTTACTTCGTGTTTGCAGGTATCAGTGCAATAAATGTTCTGTCAATAATCTGTTTGGCGCACTGCCCAGCAGACTGAAACATAAGGGAGTGATTATCCCAAAGCACCCATGGGATTTAAAGATTTCTTCTAGGATCTAGCATTTCACAAGGTGCTTTGCCACTGTAGGACTTGTTTGGGCTGAGCCACACTAACAGGTACAAGTAAAGATTTTTAGAAAATTTTTCAATAATGCTGAGGCCACCGCAGCAACGAAAAACTACTGCAAAGGAATAAACACTCCAAAATTTCTTCTTTCTCCTCAGTCTGCCACACCAACATCTGCAAGCCTTGTTCCTAAAGCTGTCATAAGTCTGTCTTGCACACAAGCACAGCGACTAAGAATGCAGTCCCTAACACACTCAGCTTCCCCTCTCACTACCCCAACAAATTGCCAACACCCAGCATGGGCTGCACTTTGCTCCCCAACCTGTGGAAGTGAGCCCTCCCTCTGTCTCCACCATACCTGGCATTTTTGGATATGCATGGCTCAGCTGTTTGTTTGTTCTAGGGCTGGCAAAGCAAAGTAATTTTTGGGGACACACCATTACAGGTTGTGTCTTCCCTAGGTAAGTCCCAGGAGCACAGTGAAAAGCTCTTGCTTCAGCTCAGCACATCCTGTTCAACCAGTCCTTGAGCAGATTTGGGCAGAGGATGATTTCCAAGTAACTGCTTTTCAAACTATCACATGAGATGGTGTAAGAAAGGCCTCTCTCAAGTGAGCATCTTGCTACTTGCAAATACATTACTTGTAGAGAGCCCAGCTACTTCTGTCCTTCCTACTACCTGTTGCATACAGTACTATACAACAAGCCAAAACTGGAAAGTCATTCTTTCTGGCTGACCCAATCTTAAGGAGTGACACCAATAGAAAAAAAGGCCACAATGACTGTTCCATGCTATGTCATTTGCCATGCTGAATTGTTCTAGAAGGAAAAATTTTAAAAGTGTAAAAAAAAAAAAAAAGGATAAACAGAGCAAAAAACAAAAGCAAACAAAAAAATTCCTAAGCAACAATCAGAAATGAGCAAAAATCCTAGATGAGACCCTGTGTTACAGAAGTTCAGCAAATATATTTTTAATTGTCAAATAGTTTCACATCACACAGGTAACAATAAAGCATTTTTTCTTTTATTGGAGGTGTTAATGAACTGTTATCCTTGTCTTGCTCATGCTATTCAACAGACGTGACAAAAGAATTCTCTACACTTCCCTAGATTTGCATGTTATTCCAAATGGTACTTCATGGTCACGCTATGGAAAATATTCACAGGAGTAAACACAACAGTCATTATAAGTATCCCTATGAAGAGGCATTTCATCTCCTCTTCTGGCATCTGAAGAGACCAAAAACCACTAATGTGCTGAACTCAGTTTGTTCCAAGCTCAGCGTTTTTAAATAAAACAGCCCATTTTGAAATCAATACTGTAGCAAATATCTCCTTTTGTAAGGAGCCCCTGACACCAAGAACCCCTGGCTTCATGTAGGTCCTCACAACTCTATAATGAGCTCCTGGGAGGTCCCCAGGTTTTTCTTTCAGCAATGGGGGCAAATTCCTTAAACTCACTTTTCTGGCCCTTGAAGCAAATTATCAGATGAAGAAAATGATGCGTCTGTAAAAGTAGAAGGAAGATCGTATAATAGGCGGCATACCAGTGCACTGACCCCCTTCAACCCACGATGGGAATTCAAACCAGCACTTCCAGGCTGGCATCTCCTGCTCAGTGCACCCGTGCTTTGCTTTTCATCAAGGAGGGGCCCCTGTCTCCTGTGCCTACTGCCCCCCTCTCAGCCAAGCCAAACCCGCACGGCTCCCAGACTGCAGGCCAGGTACTCACCCTGGCCCTTGAGACTCAGCGGCCACTGGCACAACACAGAGCTGAAAAAGGAGCATCTCCACACACAGCTCCCATGAACTCTGCTGCGAGCCACCTATGGCTACAAAAGCCAGCTCCAAATTAGTCATAGGGGGAGCCAGGAATGGTCTGGCAGCACACAAAGAAGTTCTTGTGTATGCCAAATTTTTCTTCTGTGAACATATCCATTTACTTTTGAAGAGAAAAGTTTCAGGTTTGGGGCAGGGGGAAGGCTGTTCTGTTGTTTGGGGTTTTTATGAGAAATCTTTCATGTAAGATATAGAGGATACAAAATGTCTAAGACATTATTTATTCATTGTTTTATTGTGTTTTCTGAAAATACAGATCTTTTGTTTGTTTCAGACTTACCTGCTAATATAAATCCTTACATCAGAAAAAAAAAAAAAAACCCAAACAGAAAAACATAATTGCTCAACTCATTTTCTCCCAGGACTCATAATTCAGTCAGTTTCCACAATATAGCTTCTACATGCAAAAATTATTCTCCAAACCTCAAGAATACCTGTCCTTGCATCTTTTCTAGTTCTCTGGCTTTTTTAAATTGGTATTCTACCACCTTCCATTTTATTACCTATTTCTTAAACCATCAGTTTATTGGAAAATACTCCTAAGCATACATTAAGTTCAAACCAAACTGGCAAAACACTGTGTAAGTTTCAAAAAATCAAAGAGGAAGTTCAAGTTCCTGCCTTTGTTCTATTTATTTCTATTCTATTTATCTTTTTATTATCAACTTGAGTATGTTCTCAAATATTTTCCTATTCTTTAGACAGAAAATGTCCAAGTACTTTGCTGCCAAAAGAAGGCTGAGCAAAAACCTTTGGTCCAGTTGCCAAGTCAGCCAGAATAAATACTAGAACTCCAGCAATGGAAAAGCTGTGACCTTCAAAGAAAAAAATAACTGTAGTTACGAAGGTGATTCACACCCTTGCCTTTAAATATACCTAACAAGCATGTTCTCGAAAGGAAAAAAGACATTTAAATTGCATTTGTTGTGCATCTGGATTCTCAGCATTGTCCAGTCATCAGCATGAACTCCTGGTCATGAATGCCAGGAGTGTGGGTGCCCAGGCCACCACCACAAACAATAACAGACAACCTGACATCCAACACAAACATGGAATGGGGAAGTTATTTAAATGACTGGCAAGTGGACTGAAAGAAGGAAATACAAACTGCATCAACAATAATCCTTTTAACATAACACCTATATTTTCCCCTCCTTGTTTACAAGGCACAATAATAAATTTTGCAAATTTCCAAATAAATAGAATGATGCTTTTACTTTCAAGAAGTCAGGAGCTAACAGCATGAGATAGCTTGCCCAGACACTGCTAGCTAGTCAGAAAGAAAAAAAAAAAGTGCCATCTAATAAAGCCAAAACACAGACTCCTATCTAATAAAGTCAGGCATGCCCTTACCAATGTATTAGTCAGACATTGTATTCTACATTCAGAAATGTAGAAAATCTTGTATATATTTGCCTGGGCTTGCAAATGCCACTATATCACATTTCTAGCAATGCTTTGGGCAGTGTATTTTGTATGAGTTACATCATCAGAAAAGGTTTAGAATCTTGCTCAGTTGGCAGCAAACTTTGCTTGCACATATAAACTTCTCAATTGTTTAAATGTTAAACAGAGTAACTAGGACACATAAGCAGAGAATTGCTTGATTTTATTCCATTGTCCCTTCTACAACTCACTGAAAACAGCCACTTACAGCACCACAAATAAAGCTACAGTTTGTGCAAAAGAGAATAGAAAAGTGAGGAAATGGATATTAAAGAAAGAATCAGACAATGCGCAAAGTCTACGTTTCATATATTCTTTTTCTCCTGTGTTCCTCTTAGCTTGAGGCATCTCTATTTCTCATTTCACTGAAAATACCTTCTAACTCCTACTAGCAGTAGGAAATTCCCACTGATGGAAATAAAAGTTGGATCTTTCATGTAAGAAAGGATGGGAAGGTCTACAGCTCCCAAGCCGGCCTCTTCCAATAACCCACAATGGTTTAAGTAACAGCTTCTACAAGGGTCATCCATCTACTTTGCTTCTTCCTTTAGCAAGACCCTTTTCAGATCTGCTGTGGTGCAGATGCCCAAATCCACTGACCAGACACACAGAACACAGCCAATCTCACCAGGAGCAGATTAATAGATCTGTTGTATTAGAAATTGTAGCAGATGAGCTAAAACGCTGACAAAACTTCATATGTTTTCAGTGGGTTTATTGACATTACCATGCAAAAATATATATCTAGGGTACTTTTCTTTTTCACCACACTTTCATAGTCCAAAGGGTATCTGTCAGACTGCAGAAACACTAAGAAAAGTATGAATGGTCAATGTCTCCTCCTCCCCTCTATTCTGAGACTAACTTCAAGGCCTGCAGCCTCCATTAAGTGCTTTCTGCCACAACTGAGGAAAGAATAAAGTAAGGAGATAAGAAGGAAATTTTGTCTAAGAGTAGTTTGAGAGTCTAAACTGATGAGAACATAATTTAATGAGCTGAGTAAAAAGACTGGGGTTGCACAAGGAGCAGGTCAACTGCAGACAGAAAAGTCACAAAAGAAGTGGGGAAATGAGGTTATGAGAGGAAGAAAAAGCACTTGATGATTTGTTCTCCATAACTTCCAGTCACCAAGTCATTACAACCTAACTTCTCAGCATTTAAAATTAAAGAAAGGGCAGGGTTACTGGACATTTCAAAAGATCTATCAAGATTACCTAAAGCTGCTATTGTTGGGACTTTAAAAAAAAGTTTAAATTGTGGATTAAGTGTTTAAAAAAAAATCTTTCCCAAGACAAGCATGGTAAGAAAAGCTTCTATAAAAAGCTGCTGGCAACTACTGGTCTGTCAATCACCTGAAGGATCTGTCAAAACACAGAAATATATCTGAGGCAGGCTGGGGAAGGAGTTGCACTTCTTTTTTTTAGACAAACACATTTCAACTAAAGGCAACAGCTGCCTAATCTCGTTCAGAGCTGTGCATTCAAAAAGGTATTCCATTTGCCTCAAGAAAGCCAGTGTCCAAACAGTGTGGGTGGAAGAGACAGCCAGACAGCACTGGGTGCTCCTGGGTCCCCCATTATGCAGAGGCAGAAAGACCAGGGGAACCTGTTAGGCAGGAGCCAAGGTTCCAAAAGGACCTGTCCATAGCAAAACATGTGGGAATTGGGGAAATCATCCACAAGATCCACCAGAGCTGCTGTTAGCTGCTGCTATCTTCAGCATGGCATTACAGGTTAGATGATGGGAACAATTTACCCAATGTCATGGCTGCAAGCAGGGGGTAAGAGCAGAGACCCATTGAGGTCTCTTCCTACAAAAATTACCTTATGATTCCACACATATTTTTGGAAGACTATAATGCAGAGAAGATAAGGCAGCAGATCCACAGTAATTTATCCTGAACTCTCTTTTCCTCTCTTCTCACTCCAGGTTAGGTTTTTGCCTTTGAGATGGCTCATTGTGGGCTCCCTTGTCAGAGCAAAGGCTCTGTGACCTCCTCGGTGCTGACCAGCTCAAATCACTGTGGCAGTGCAGATACAGAGGGAAGTTTAGCTCCTGCTAAGTATAAGGAGGGCTATAGCACTGCAGTCAAACATCTGGAAATGGACCTGTGCCTTCCTCAATGAAGTGCAAACAGAAAGAAAAAAGGCAAGTTAGGGATAGCACTGGCACTGATCAACTCCAGCACTTCCCACATCTACCTAGTATGTCCCAGTGGTTGGTTTCTCAACCCCACTTTTCCCACACTGTTTGGCATCATGCCTTGCTTTACCATCTCATGTTTTTAAGGATCAAAAACATGCCCTTTACAAAACACATGGTCCGACTTCAAAGCATAGTATCACCATATCCATTCCAAGAGCCAACTTTTGAAGGCTCAGCCCTAGCTAGCACCAAATGCAGCCAGTGGAATTTCTGGAGCCATCAGGAAAGATGAGATGTCTCCGAAGAAGGTGGATTTTGTAGAAGCAGGTAGAGCAGAGCCAACAGAAGAATGATGATGCTGCAAGCAGTGAAGCAGGTAGGCTGAGAAGGGAAAGTTCAGGGCACTTTATCAGACTGGTGTGATCCTGGCAAAAAGCCATTGCTGGAGAAGATGACAAGAGCTTACATGCTGGCATGAGCTTTTAAGCGGAGAGATAGCATTGAGAAAAAGTCAGTCATGGATAAAGGTAAAAGCCACACTTGCTAAGTTCACAGAAAAAGAAATTCAAAAGGCAGGAAAGCAAAAAGCCCTGAGGAATTCACTGCAATAGCTCAGTTTGTAAAGGAGAGTTACCATATCCCAGCACTGCAGTCTGGATAAGCCCAAACTGGCTTTAATCTAGGAACTCAAGTCTCTTAGTGCAGCAGCTCATCACAGGCTCCCTAAGCAGCAAGGGGAGTTAGACACTGCTGAAAACCATAATTATTCCTGCAGTTGAAGAATGCAAACCACACCTGAGCTGGCTACTTCAAAACTAACTCAAATATATTTATGTTCAGCTGAAACACATGCAGGAAAAATCAAGGAGCCCAAGGCTGAAAGAAACCTTAGTCATCTTGCAGAAGCACTGATACCTGTGGTTTCATTAAGTGTTTGGAAAGATACCCCACAAGATACCACTTCTCTTTCCACCTCTGCTTTTCCAGGACAAGAGTAGGTCATTTCCACAGATGTACTTCTGGGCATTGCCACAGAGAGAAGAGACCTTACCAACAAACCTTAAAAGGACTGCACTGACAAACATGCTTCAGTAGAAGATGCAGAGATGCCCTGAGGGGCAAATTGCATATTTTCTTACCACAACTGGGAAAGAACAAGCCTGTAAGAAGCCATATACATCACTAAAAGCTACAGGTAATGTCACACAAGAATCACTATCTTGCAGTTTATTAAAAGAAACATCATATAAACCATGAGAGGTTCCAGTTCCCTTCTGTGCAATCACCATATTATATGGTATATTGGTCATATACCAAGAGTACAAGACCACAGACTGGGACAGTATGACATGTCTCCTCTTACACCTATTGATCCATTGGGCCGTGCTCTCATTTCCTTAGTTAACAACCAGAGCAAATAAAGCAAGGATAGCCATTTATGAACTATTACATATTTATGGCTCCAGATTCAAGCCAAACACATATCTAAGTATCTGCAATTGCAAACTCATCACAGCTCTACTAAAGCCTTCAAGACTTATGCATGCAACTCATTCATGGAGCAGGCTGAGGACTGCCACAAAAAGTAATTACTATTGCCCAAGTGGTGAGAAAACAGGTAAAGCAAATCCAGGCAGGTTTTGAGCAAGAATTCTTTGCCTGGCTGCCTATTTACAGATTACGTCTAATTCACTAGTAACCTCATATGTGTGTATTATTATATAAGGTTTGGCACTGTGAGAGCACCTAAGGGCTTTAGCCCCAGCTCAGCACTGCAGTGCCCAGCACATCAATGTGACAGAGCCACCAAGTTCTCTGCCCCAAAAAACTTGTGCTCTCAAACACAAGGCAAGGAACAGTGCTTGGACCAAGCTTTCCAGCCTGCACCAAATTCCCAGTCATCACTGCTGCTCCAAAAGTTACCACCACAGGCGTCCTTGAAGAAAAGATGATGAGGAAAAGGTGCAGAGGCTGAGGGTAGCTGTCACAGATGATAAATTGTGAATTATTTGAAGGGAAAGTTTGGTCAGTCTGCAGCATACTCGTAGGGGAGCACAAGCTTCAGCTGTGTAGGTACCTGCACATTCAGCTATAAAATGGTGGGGTGGGCAAGGTCAGTTTTCAGCTTGGAGTCTGCAGGTCTCCAAGTGATTTGGTCCACAAACAGATAAAAGTGAAAAGCACCACTTACATTTGCTGTATTTTCACTGGAAACTCAGCAATCTGCAAACTAAAGAAAGGTGAGGATCATGACACTAGTGGCTTGTTACTCGCAAGGACAGGAGGCAGTATAAATAACCCAAATGGGTGTGCAAGCCAACAAGCAAAAGTGCTCCCAGCACAAAAAGAAAGGAAAAATTGAAATAACACATCCCAGTTGTTAAATATTGTCCTAAGTAGTGGGAAAAGTTCTGTCAAAATAATTTCCTTTCTACCCCAGTCACTCATCACAAAAATCAACACTGAAGACTGTAGCTCACATTTCTTCCACCTCACCAGATGATTGGTGTCTAGTGCTTCCCAACAGACAGGATATGTTTTGGCCTTTCTCTCAACACAAACATTGAAGAGACTGGAAAGATATCACTGGGATTAATTTAAGTAACCACTGAAACCTGAAGCCCAATGATCATCTGAGCAGAAAAATTGAAAGGATTCATGTGCTGGCACACAGATGAATCTGCTTTCCCCCTTTAAGAACAAATATGTCATTGAATTAGACTAGTTATTGACAGAGAAAAGCAGAACAATGATAGACGTAGTGATTCTGACACTAAAACATTTTACAGCCATACTGCACTTGAAAGGCAGCCAAGAAGCAAGTCCCTACAGACCTTCCAACAGCTATTTGGCATCAGCTTCACTGAGGAGTGCTATCTGTACACCTCTAGCAAAGATAAACTAATGATAAAAAATACCTTGGAAACAAAACCAAAGACCTTGAATTAATAAGAAATCTATAAGCTAAAGGCTACAAGCTACTGCCATAAATAAAAAATGACAAGATGATAGTCACTAATTCCTACACAAGGAAAGAAATCAGAATGATTGTAGGTCAAGTTGCCTACTTTTTGTGACTTTTTCTCTATTGACAGAGTATTAATTAAGACTTCCTCTTCATACTTTTATTGAAGTATTAATTAATACTTCCTCTTTGTATTTTCCTAAAGTCACCTACAAAAGCTGGGTAAGCTCTTCTGCTGTTTAGTTCTCAAAGTACTGTATACATCGAAATACAAATGCAAAGAATACCAGTCTTGGATTCCCAACCTAACTTCTCAAAGGGCTCTTGGTTTAGACACAGATGACCCACTCCGGGATTAACCAGGAAGAGATTCCTCTGGCAAAGCTCTTAACAACAGTCAGGCAAATGCAAGATTATATGACATGCCTATATTCAAAAAGTGTGACTCTTCCACCAGACTCAACTTACTATAAGCACATGTGGGGATCTGTAACTTGTTGAATCAAGACCACTCAAAGTAATGGAAAACCTCTGTTCATACAGCACTTAAGACACTACATGCACCCTCACACACATGTCTACATGAAGCAAGCCCAGCTGAAAATTGCCCTAAGCTTCCAGCAGGGAATACTTACTTGAAATTTCTTCAAGAAACACTGCAAAGCTTCATGGCCCTATGAACCCTATGTTCTTCCATCCCCATGTTGCAGACACATCCCAATCTCCCGAAAGATGGAGATATCATGTATCTAGACCCCCTAAGAGAATGCATCAAGTACAATTAAAGATTTCATTTTTCATAAAAACAGAACAGACCTGACACCTATCAACCTTGCTTCCCTACCACAGGAAGCACTATGTCCAAGATCATGTCATTTCATTAAAAGGCTGGCTGGCTTCCCTTCTCTTTTGGTTTCCCACTCTTTCCAGATGTTCATTTTCATAAAGGAGGATTCCCTACAAGGCTGACATCTGGTCTGAAGAGAACTGTTTGAAAAACAAACTTTTTTCTAGAACATCTAAGATTGCAGAGATTTGGAGTTATTTCTCTTCACCCTGTTTTTATCCACTGTTTAGCCCTTTGTGACTTTTCCTCTCTGCAGCTTCTCAAAAAACTGTAATTTTTCCCTCAAGCTACCTAGGATTTTTCAATCAGGAACACCAATAAGATTTTTTTTTTTATCCAGTAGAATAATTGTGATAAACCAGCAATGATGGCAGTGAAGTTTAGTGTCCTCAAAGTTTTTCCCTCCCCACCTCAGGGACAGTGGTGAATATGCCCCTTTAAATTCTTTTTTCTATTATTAAACCAGGGAGAAAATTCCTTCTCCCTTTTATTTATTTTCAATAACCCCTTCTGCTAATAACGTCTAGTATGTTGAATACTGCATCTGCTTTAAAATAATCTTAAAATCCTGGTTTTCAACTGGTTAAACCACCTTGTGAACATGTGACTAACTAGGACATCGCTATAGCCCAGGCAAGTTGCTGCCTTCCCACAGCTGGACCAGGGCCACTCAAGTGATACCAGGCACCTGAAAATATCTGTTCAGGTTCATCCAGCTGTCCATAACTTTCTCCTCCTTTGAGCCATATAAACACTGAGTAAGGGGCAGTCCACCAGGACCTCCTTCCTCTACTCTCCTTCCCATTGCTGTGGATACTGCACCCTCTGCTTTGAGCTCACAAGACTGCCCACATCAGCCTGGACCACCCCACTGGACAGGGACTACTTACAAAGCCTTACCAGGAGGAGCAGGCACACCAAGTGGATGGAAATCTTCACATGGGTGCTGACCTACTCCTGACTTCACCAGCCAGAGCATCTCAATAGCACCCTCAGATTTAGCAATGTGTACACGTTGCCCTGAGCAGAGACGGTGGAGACAGAGGAGGCCCTTCAGGGAAACCCAAAGAAAACACTCGGCTTTCTCTTAATGCCAGGTATTGTTATTTCATCTGTCAGTGAAAAGGGAACTTGTTTGGGCATAGCCCAAATAGCCATAGCTCATATAGCCCTGCAATATCCATAAGCAGGAAAGCAAACACTTAATGCCAGCCTGCTGGACTGGGAGTCAAGGGCATGGTCCAGTTCTACACACGCTGAAGAGTGGCTAGAAGGCTCAAGGGCAGGCTAAGGACTACTGGCACCCAAAAACCACAATACAAATCCTTTGAGTAAAACTCCCCTGAAAGAAAAGCAATTCAAAAAACAGAAACAAACAACAACAAAAAAAAAAAACCCTTCCCAGAAAACCCAACTCCCACCCCCAAAACTACAAAAAAGCCCCACCAAACATACAGAAGTTCACTGCAGCATCACATGGAGCTTACAGGACTTCAGGTACTTTTTTAGAACTCAAACACAAGAAATTAACAGGCAATGATAAACCTTATTTATGTCAAGTAGATCTCTTTGTAAAGGGACATAAATAATAAACCGTATGCCCTGCTACTGGCACAGTAGCAGGACTCTGTAACCTCATGCACCCAAGGATACTGTTAACACATGGTAAGTAGACATGATATATTTATTAAGCCATTAAGCCTTTTTCCCAATGACCTGGAGAAAGGCTGCTGCATCCAGAAACCTATTTCTTCCATATTCTTTGCATATAGAAAGATATCCATGGATATTGTGACCAGAGTGGAAAATACAACTATAATCTGGAAAAGTGAATATTAAATTTTCTTCTTTCGCTAAAAGTTTTGCTAGACTTTCAATAGGGCTTTTTAAAGAACAAAAAAAAAAAAATTTCCATTTTTAAAAAATAAATACTCATTTTATAGCCCCTCAATAATACCTAAGACTCTGCTGCCAAATCTCAAATACACTGGCAGCACCCAGCTTGTTCTAATGCTAATAATACATTGCAAGTTTTACAGCTCCAGTGAAAACACAGTCCTTGCAGTTTCACTCCTTCCCAGGAGCCTCTGAACACTCAGTGAGAGAAGACATTGCAGCACATGCAACTGCAAGGAGCAGATAAGCAGGAGTTACTGGAGCTGCAGTTACTGATGAGGATGTACTCAGCAATGCAACTGCCCTGCTACCAATGCAGGGGAACAGAGACACTTGCTCAGCCACAGACCAGCCCCAGCACATACCTTTATTCCCCTTCTGCTGGCACCAGAAGGAGGAATCAGCCTGCCTTGTGGCCAGCCCAGTCCTGGAGGACACTGTGGTTTTGGCCACGTAATTGCAAAAGCAATTGGGTCACCATCCAAGAGCCCATTCTGCTCTCTCAGTGGGATTCCCCATCCTGGGGCCAGCAATGGGTCCTTCAGCATTCTCATCCTCCTCTAAAGACATGCATGAGCCAGTATATGTACCCTCTGAAGCACTAACAGTTACCAAAAATTGCTTTAAAACTAAAGCTTGTGGAATATACCCAAACCAAGCTCTTTGGGTAGAAGCATTTTACACAGTCACAGTATACTACACAGAACCAACTTTGGAGTTGTTTCCCAGAGCTTAAGTGAATTGGTTTGCACTTCTAAAAGAGCAATCCTTGATACACCTGCGTATCTCTTTATTAATTATCTGATGGTGGAACTCAAGGTTAGGCTAAAAGGCTGCTGTGTTTTACTCCAACTTCTGCTACTTTGGTACCCCATCTTGTCCTCATGTGCAAGAACAACAATGAAGTCTCATATTACGTGGATTAGAATTCTGTCCAGCTCCAAAAACTACACTACAGAAGTCATTACTCTGTGCATTAATTGAGTGCACGGAATACTAACTTGCTTTCATAAGAAAACCAAATATAGCTTAATAAATGTTGATAGTAATATTACACCATTGCTTTTCTGTTACAGGAAAAAAAATGCAACTAAAAGAACCCCTATTCAGATTCAGGGTAGTTATTGACCTTTGAATGTATGCTCAAATGCTACTGCAGCTCAGAACAGGACCCCAGTTTAAAAAGGAGGCATGAAAGCCTGCTCAAATATCAACATGAAAACACTTTGTTTCATCAAAATATATGTGTTTGTACATTCTTTACATTCAGATACTTCTCATCACGGGTCTCAGGTGAAATCCCAAGTCATAAATAGAGGGATGAATAGAAGAAAGCATGTTTACATATTAGGTGAAGGGATTTTATTCCAAGAATGTAATAGCCTTAAAAATCTCTCCAGATCTGGCCCACCCATGGAGCAATTTCAATATCGGAAACCAGAGACTGCAATAACATTCCCAGAAGTCAACATCATTAGAAAATAATCAAAATATTTATGTTTTTGTATTTAAAACAAAGAAGAAATAGTTTGGAGACAGCTTGAATTTTCAGAACCCTGTTAAATTTCTGTTATTGCAAAAAAATTATTAAGAAGTTCCTTCCATCCTCACATTTCACAGTCTCAGTTTCTGCAGCGGAAACCACCATCTGGTTGCAGTTTTTATTTTCTCTGAACATTTTAGGCTTTCCTTGACTACTAAAAGAAAAGAGAAGCCTGCCTATCATGTTCGACATAGCCAAAGGAAGGAGTGATGTTGCTTGGGAGGCAGCTTTTGATGCCAGGAGTTTTGGAGGACACCCAATCCACCTGGGTTGCACCTTTTCTGCTACACTCTCCAAAAGAGTGTCTAAAATGCAGACAAGAATGTGGTAATGCTTTGGCACATTCTGTTGGGGGACAAGCTGTGATTCTCCTGGCCTGCAGAAAGGAGGAGAGATTTACCATCCAAAATCATGGCCTGAGGAAACAGCACCAGAATTGCTGGGAGAGAGCGCCAACTTTGTTATCATTGCCTTTACAAAAGAGCTGAAACAAAAATCTGCCAGTCAAGGCCAGGGACAGCAGTGTTTTCAGACACAGTTGACGCTTCCTAGCACCTTTCTCTGTGCACTAAATGCACATTTCTCCAGGCTCGGGGGCTGGAGCACCTCTCTCATAGAGACAGACTGAGAAGACTCTGGGGAGGCCTTCTAGTACCTTTCAGTACCTAAAGGAGCCCTGCAAGAGGGCTGGAGAAGACTTTTCACATGGGCATGTAGGGATAGGATAAGGGAAATGGCCTTAAACTGAAAGAGAGAAGGTTTAGGATAGATACTAGGACAAAATTCTTCACTGTGAGGGTGGTGAGCTGCTGCAACAGGTTGTCAAAAGAAGCTATGGGTGTCTCACCCCTGGAAGCGCTTAAAGCCAGGTTGGATGGAGCTCTGAGCAACCTGGTCTACTGGAAGGTTCCCTGGCCACGGCACAGGGGTTGGAATGAGATTATTAAGGTCTCTTCCAACCCAAGCCATTCTATGAATCAAAACTCATTTAAAGCAAAATTTTTAACTGTGGCAACATGCATAGAATGTCTGTACTTTGTCAACTAAAATCATAAGTTTGATAAACAAAGCATTTAACAACATTACTCTTATTAGCAAATTACAAAGATGGACAAAAGAGGAAACACAACTGAGTTTTCATGCCACAAAATGGTAAAAATGAGTGGGCAGGATGGAGGTGCCTGTGACTAGCAACTCCATGGTTATCCACTGCATTGCCCCTGGACACCTCATTCACCTCAGTCTTCTTAAATCCAAAAATAACTATGTAAAAAAGAAAAGTGGGACAGATGGAAAGGTGATTTAGTGACTGGTCTGGTGGCACAGGATGCTGGCAGCCCAGGAGCCCACTTAAGTGCTGGGAATAACACCTGACAAGGGCTTCATTCAGTGCACACCCCCTGTGCTGCTCCCCGGCAAAGACAAGGGCCCTTTGAGGAAGGGAACGAGGAACATTTAATTAAAGACCGGACCCTCACGCACAAACAAAGAGATGGAGAGAGTGAGAGATCTCTTGCTTTGTCAAAGTCCCATGGCCAAGGGCTGCTCTCAGCCACCACAGTTCCCTTACAACATTGCTTTTCACACAGAGCATGCACTTAACTTGCAAGGCTGGATGACTTATCTGCCACCAGAAGAGATGCTCTCCTATACAATGGTGCTCTTTGTGGGGAGGAAGGAGGTGGGGACACAGTACTAGCTGGCTATTAACCTTATAAATCCTTCCCTTGACTTGCACAATGAATACCACAGATCTGTGTATTTGACTTTGCTTGTTCAAGAGAAGCTGCTTTGAGTGAAAAAATTAAATTAAATAGGCCATATCTTTCCTTCCCTTGTGCACTTTTTACTTGCACAATACATTTTTGATGACTAGCACTAGCCTCACAGGCCATCCACTGTTTTCTTTAAAGAGCAGAAAGCAATTCTGACTCCAAGACTTCATTCCCACAACACAAGCACAAACCACATACTGAAAAATCAGGCACTTTATATGCAGTCCATACTCATTTAGCTCTTGTCTCTGTCTCCCCAGCCTCTGAAAGCTGCTTTTACAAATTACATTAAAGGCCCAACCCAACACTTGTGAGTAGTGAAGTTCTTTACTCAGACTTGGGAGTAAATTCATAAGCACTTCGGTCTGGCCATAAGCTTAAGTTTACTCTTTATTTTCAGGCTGCAATAACCACCTCACAGATATAAAAAGTGCTTAGTGAATCTCTAGCTGGCTCTAGGTTGGAGTGGTAGAGAAGGAGAAAAAAAAATTGTAGTTTAAATCCACTGAATTTCCTATGGTAATACCACAAGGCATACAAAAGGTGTAGTTGAGTGTGTGGTAAAGTCATTGGAGGTTTTATTACTATGAAACCTAATGCTCCCTCACTGAAAAGAAATTTTCATTATATAAAGGAGATAATTGGGAGGGAAAAAAAGCAATTCATGATTTATAAATGTCTATAGATGAATAACATTTAATGTCCAACAGTCTACACTTCACCATAATCATCCACTAATGACTGCAAAACTTATTGTGAAAATTACCAAACCTAAACTGGTGGGGTGTTAATTTAATTTTTTGGTGGCATGAGAGGATATGGCAGGGAGAGAAAAGAAAGGGAGCACTTAGCTCCAACTCCCAGCGTGGCAAAAAAAGTTTCCCCCCTACGCTTGGCCAAGCAGGAACAATGCACAACAGCCCGGCCCTGCCGACTTTGCTGAATTATAACTCCTGCTAGTTAGTTTAATTATTGCACATACATTTCTTAAAAACTCCATCTGAACATCAGCTTCTAATTGGAGAAATTGCTCTGGGCATGGCCAAAGGGTTATTATAAAGTTTGGTCACTTCTTTTCAAGCAATCTTTACAAAAGGGCATGGCCCTTCTGCGAAGCATATGAAAACCTCTCAAAGATGCCCATTGTCCGTGACACAGAAATCAAGAGCAAGAGATACAGAAGGAAGTCTCATCTGGGAACACAAAAGGCGATGAAGACATGAAAATGAGGTGGAACATCCTGCTACACCGACAGCACCTAGCACAGAAGAGCTGAAAAGTTAAAAAAAAATAAAAAAACAGCTCTCAGGATGACAAATATTTGTGAGTGCAAATAGAAGGTGTGTCAAAAAAAGAAATCTTATTAAAATACTAACGCTCATTAAAGACTTAAGTTGCAAAAGTCTTGCAAAGTTACAAGAGAGCTTCCGAAGACAATGAATTTCATCACTGGACCTATAGATTTGCATAAGGCTTCCTTGACCCCCTAAATCAACATATTAAGCAATTGCTGGTTTGGGGATTCTGTTTATTCAAAGACTACTTATGTTTCCCAAAGTTTCCCATCTGCCAACTTAAAAACCTCGATACACCCAACAATTTCCTAATATCCGAATAACTTTGATCACTGCAAAACTGGTAACTGAGCAAGCTTTATGGCGTAACCATTTAGTTCAAGAAAACTGCCAGAGGAGTAAGTTTAAAAGTCACACATGAATCACTTCATCTGCCATACCCTCCAGCCCTAAGATGTCAGTGCTATAAGCAAATTTCTCATGTGCTTCATATTCCTGCTGTATTTAATTCTAAGGTCTAATTTTATAATTCAAATCTTCAGACACTGGAATCTCATGTGGATTTTAATCCATTCACTTTGTGGCTCAGGTACACCTGCACTGCGCACAATAGGACTGTCCAGTCCCTGCTAACTACAGATTATACTTCCATGAACTTTTCATTATCAAGCCAGGATGGGTGGGAAGGTGGGAAGACCATTCAGCAGTGAGTCTCTCCTGGTTTACATTTTACAATTCCAGCAGCAGAAAACATGGTATGCATACTAGAGATTTAGTATTCCCTCCTCCTTACCAGCTATATTTTCCTCCAGTTATTATCTCCACAGCCACCACAACCCACCAGAGCCAAGGCTCTGGACCACAATGAAAAAGAAACACGAGCAACATCAGCAGAGGTTTGAAAGTCAGGCTGCAGTTGTAATTTCTGGGTCACATTAGCACTTAACATAATATAGGGGAAGTATTGCCCAAGGCTCTCTACTACCTGTGCATGGAGGTTGTGCAGCTGAGGAGACCTTTCTGTCCCATGTCCCATGCTAGACAGCAGCAGGAGGTTGGAATGCTGCCCCCACACCCACCCTGGGGCAGGCAGCTGGTCGTCCAGCTACTCCATCCCAGCTGGACTCCAGGGGCAGGTGATGCAGAAATCTGCCCCCACCTGTCTGCAAAGAGACAGCCAGCTGAGAAACGAGACGAGAACCAACCCACAACTTATCACAGCATTGTCCAGGTATTCCAATGGCCCTGGGGTGCAGAGGAAGACCCCCTGGTCAGTCCCCCCATGCACCCCCCCACTGCCCAGGTGTGGCAACCCCTATTCCCACCACAGCATGGGGACTACCAGCTGGACCAGAGCAAGATAAAACAACAATATCACCTTCATCAAAAACACTGTGCCACTTTTCCCCCTTGACCCTACCAGTTATTTATTAACAGGAGTAAAATATTACTATTCTGCAACTCCCAGCAGGTAGGTTTTCCTATCAGCCTAAGATACCAACCACATTTTTTAACACTGAAAAGCACTGGAGCTTTTTCTTTTTGTCTATGTGTTGTTTGCTGCTTTAATGAAACAAAGTAGAAAAAGTGTGAGAGAGTTCTTCAATAAGTCACAGCCACTTACACATTAGCTACCTAATTATGCTGAAAATACAATTACATGCATTTAAGCAGATGCTTGTGCCCACAGGCCAAGCCCATTATTTTGGCAATTCTTTAACTTTACAGCAAGTGCAAGTTGAATCTACTTAGATACAAGACCTGAATTATCAGTCTGGGAGTGGAAAAAAAAACAGCGGAAAAAAATAAAAGTCAATCAGTTCCTTCTATCATATTTAGCACAGCTAAGGCACTACACAACAGGCAAGACTCCAACAGGTCCCTGCTCTTCTTTCATAGCCTTTAATCAAATGCTGAGAGGCATTTGCTATTTTTAAAGCCAAATGAAAACCTCTGGCTCCAGTCTTTTGTAAATTTGCAGCAAAGATAACGCCCCAAAGGAATGCATATTATTTGCACACCAGTGAGCTTACTTATTAACATGAACTTCTAGCAAAAGTTTTGTTTCCATATTTTAAGATAGGCCACAAAGACCTGTTTACATTCCTCAGGTGGCTTTAGTAAAGTCAAGGTCAGAATGCACCTTTCCACAGCCCCCCTGGGCAGCAGGCTGAGGAATGTCACTCAATGAGCAAGGTCCAGGAACATCCCAAAAGTCAAACACTGACCCTGATACTCCATCAGGTGACAGGGCCAATTCAAAAACTCTTCATCCTCCATCCAACTGCAGCCAAAAAGCCCAGATGAGCTAGGCTGAGCAGCTAGCACTAACCACTGCCCAACTTCTTCCCTTCTCCAGATAGTGGTGGACCACACAAAACTTTTCTATCACCAGAACAGGATTAACCACTTGCTCTGCAACTCTGTCTTGTCATCTGAGGTTCAAAGGAAAATTTGCTATTATGAGAAAAAAAGGTCCATCAGTTCATTTTTAACAGGGCAACTTGACCTTCCCTCTCAGCTCAGAAAAAAATGGTAATATTCAAGTAAGTCTGATGGGGAAATAGTGAGTGACAGGTAAGTGTCTGACAACTCTGCAAGAGACAAGACTGCTAATAACTAGAAATTATATGAGTTAGCATTGCTTGTTCAAAAGGACAAAGGCAGCTAAAAACATTCAAAAGCCAGATTAAAAACAGGAAACTGGGAAACCTCGAATATTTATGTTCCATTCTTTTCAGGAACCTTACTCAGCTAATTTTTTTTAAAAAAGAAATGCATGGAAGCATCCTGTTTTAAGGGTCTGAAACTCCCAGCACAGAGAGAGCATCTCTAGCTTTGTGACCTGTTCATGGTGCCTGCTGCATAGGACATAGATGATATAAGCTGTACACAAGAAAAGACAGTTTGCCTCACCATCACTGCAGCAGCCACAGCAAGTAATTAAGCCAGCAATAAACACAATTTTCCTTCTCTCTGCAAGAGAAGCTGCATGTTTCAAGCTGTGATTAATGTTGAGTTGCCTTAAATCTTCAGAAAAACTTTTGCTCTGTTGTTCTTCACAACTCTCCAGTATACCCACCAAACAGCCACAGCTTTATATCTTAGGGTTTGGGAGTGGTGGTGGAGGTGTTAGGTTGGGTTTTTTTCATGTCAAAATAAGTGCTGAAACATTTTTGCTCTCCATGCTAGGATTTTTTCGTTTCCCAGAGAAAATTCAGGATGAGGTGTGCTTTGTCCTAGGCCACTGCACACTGATGGGATTCCCTTAGGGAATCACACTGTAACTTGAAACTTCGGCCCACCACGGCATAACAGACTTGCCGTTTATAGCCTCAAAAGCCACCTGCCTTGCACCGCAAAAAACCACGTTACTTATCTCCTACTACTACTTCTCGCTGGGAAAGACACCTCCACAGCAACGCTGGGATACAAGTTTGATATAGCACGTAGAGCCGAATATAAAGTAAAATACTGTTTCAGCACACCTGGAAATACTAAACGAAACTTTTAGCTCCCGAGCCAAGCAGCCCCAGGAGCACGCTGCGGGCGGAGCCGGCCCGTAGGAGGCCAGGGGGCATTTCATCCTGCAGGGGGTATATTCCAACTCTTCCAGTTTATGTTTTTACCCTCACTCGCTGAAGGGGGAACGCGCCTCTCCAACCGACCGTACAGCCGTGGCCGGCAGCTCCGCCGGAGAACACCACTTAGCCGCATCCCCGTAATGCCACCGCTCCCACCCCGGCTCACCCCTTTCGCGCACACCCACTTTTGGGAGCGAAAGCCCCGCGGTGGGGAGGGCCCCCCGTCCCGCCCCCGCTCCCTGACCCCGCCGGGCACCTGCGGCGGGTGCCCCGGGGCAGCTCCGCGGGCCCGGCCCGGCCCGGCGGCACCTACCCAGGCACTTGATGTGGAAGCC